>VUQG01036010.1:0-26508 GCA_015106755.1 Etia nguti
AGTGATGCCAGGATTACCGCAGAGGGAGAAAATTTAAGCTCTTTCTACATATAAGGGTTTTCTTTCTTTATGTACACGGACATTTTGTTAAAATCATTGAAAGTCAGCTACTTAATTAGCTGATTGGTGGTGTGCTTATTTGTTTAGCTCCATCAAGTTTTTAAAAAACCCTAAAACCTCCCGACCCATCACGTTTTCCAAAACACAATCTGACATATTAATCAGCATACATCATTTTTATGTGATGTCTAAATGGATTTCTCAGAATCTCAAATTATTGTCTTGAGCTGAAGAAAACAAAGCGAATGCACCTCCCAACAACATAAAATCAAAAAATTTCATTCCATTCAATTCAATAGAAACACTTAAAAAAAAAACAAAAAAAAAAAAACTTGCACCCTCTCTAACACTTTGTCAAAGCAGGTAAATTAAAATGTTTTGGCAAGTTTTGAGATTTGTATCCTAATTAACACTCAAAAACAAGTCCTTGTTATACTTCTTGGCATCTGTGAGAGCAGGATAATTAGCAGGTCTGGATGCCGGTGTGATCATCTAAACCTAAAACTGTTTCGTTTTCAAGCTCAGCATCCTATTCAGATACGTCTCTCCTTTTTTTTTCATCTTAATCTAAGGATAACACACAAACTCTTTCCACTGAGGTTTAATTCGATCATTAAGCTAGCCTTTAGAGTATCTCTGTGACCACTGTGTTTTATTTTCATTTTATTTAGTAAATAAAAACTCTTCTCTGTCCGGCCCCTTTAGCCTCTACGAGGTAAGAACACAGTTGATCTGATTGTCGACGGATCGGTGTTGGAGCTTCAGGACCTTTTAGACCCTTACCTTTACTGGCCTGGACGAGTCATCCAAAACGTTGGAGGGAGGCTCCGCCTGCGGTATGCTGGCCTCTCTGAAGAGTACCACGATCATGACACATGGCTGTTCTACCTGGACGTCAGGCTCCGGCCCCTCGGCTGGGCCCAGGAAAACTGCCTGACCTTAGAACCGCCAACAGGTGAGAATCTAATGAGTTTGCACTTTTTCACCTTTTACATTTTTTATCTACAAGTAAATTATAACTTCTAGGTAACAATTAATTATACTCATTGTTTTTTGTTTTGTTTTTTGTTTTTGGGCATTACTTCTCATCACAAATTATTATATGATCTGCGCTGTGTGTCCTTTTTACTGTCTTGGTTAATACTTTGCTTCATAAAATGTCTTTAGAAAATGGGACCGAAGGGGCATCTTTAGATTGTCTGACCAAATGTCAATTCAGTTTACTGTCTGAGAAAACCACAACTTTATCACATCTGAGAGGCTGAAACGATTAGATTATAGAATTGGGTTTAAAATGTTCAACCACCTGCTCGTAAATTAGGAGGCAAGTTGATCCTTATACGTTTAATATTTAAATCATCAAACAGTTTAAACTTTTTTTTGTTGTTGTTGTCCTGTAAATGGAAACATAAAGACAAAGTCATTAACATTAATTATGATCTGTAACTGTTGTCAAACAGTTGATTTTGTGTGTGTGTGAATTTTACGTGTTTTTAAGTTTAAGAAAAAAAAGCTTTTGAATTGAGAAAAAATGAATCTCATGTCTGTCACGCAGAGCTCAAGTCTATGAAGAGCACCTCCAACTGGCAGCAGGCTCTAGAGGACGCTCAGCTCGATGGACAGAAGAATCCATTACCTCTGGAGGTGTTCAAGGTGAGTCTCCGCGACCTGCAGGAAGATCAGGTCAAGGTGAACTATGGCTAATTTATGGTATAAAGAAAGAATAGGAACTCTTCATTTTACATCTCCAGGAAATTTTCTTACTTGGTACCAATTACAGGAAAAAAGAAATGCCCTTGAAAGCCAATTAAATCTCAATAATTGTGTATTCATTCATCCATTTATTTAACTGTTAATGAAAATCTGTGGAACTTTAATATTTTCATGTTCAGCTGACCTTCTGTGCACTTAATAAAGCATTTAGTAGGAGGACGGTTGGATTAATTGGAACTGCAGCAGCTGAACTCTCTTCTTTCCACCACATCATTTGAATATTTTCCATCTCCATTCTCAAAAAATATTTAAGGAATGATTTACTTTCAAGATGAAGAGCCAGAACAATTTATGATCAAACCAATCTAACTTATTCAAGGTCAAGAACTTTAGTGCTAAACTGTGCTTTTCATACGAGGCACAAATGAAAGTGTAATTCATTAACAGGGAAGATTCTTTGCATCAACACATAACCATTTATTCTCCGTTCCTCTGTTTATGATTGTAGCTGGAATGATTTTGTGTTGGATGGTGTCCTCCTAATGCTGTGCTTGAGCACCTGCTGCATAGACAGATGACTACAGCTAATGTTGGGCTTTCATAGAGCTCTGCACAAGTAAGAGGGTGCAGAAACTGAAATGAATCCAATATGGACGTAACAGATGAGTAAAAGTGTGAAAGAAAAAATCTTAGAGATAAAGAGATTTAAATGACCAAAACAGCCCACATGACACGCTCCTACCAACCGGAAAGGCTGGAATAAATAGAAGCCTGCTCACTTTCAGTGAATAAGCGTAGTAATGGCAAAAGGTCACGGCATTACCTAAAACCTTCTTACATAATACAGTTTATTGTGTGTAATCACATACAACAGAAAACACACCCTTCAGAGACGGTCTGAGTGTGTTTTCTTGTGAAACCAAGAAAGTACCGTGTGATACAGGATGTACTGATTACACTTTGAGTCAGTTAGAATAGAGAAGGTAAAAAAAACAAAGAAATACAGGAAACGCAACCTTATCAACACCAAATTGAATGTAAAAAAGGTGTCATGGTGCTAGAATAACAATGTGTGTGGCAAAAAATTATATTTAATTCATCATAATGATCGCCAGCAGCATGAATTAAGCCTTAAAGAGCGCTTCATTCATTATAGGGCCACCCAGCTGGGTCTGAATGACCTACATGGACTTGTGTGTGCGTGTGCGTGTGTGTGTGTGTGATCAAAAGTGGAGCACATTTGTCTAAAAATCTTGACTTTACTGTGTCAGGACCATGTAGACCTGCCCAAGCACTCTTTCAAGATGGGTATGAAGCTGGAGATGGTTTCTCCATGGGAGCAGCTCCAAATCTGCCCTGTTTCTGTCACAAAGGTGAGTCACGCAGAAAGGCTCTGAGAACAATGGGTTATCTACAGTAAAAAAAACTGAAACTGAGCATTCGTCAGCTGCTGTTATTAGTGAGGCATTGGATTTTTAAAATGTTTTTCCATGGACGAGGCCTTCCTCTGCACCACTGGAATCAACTGGAACGTTTCTTAGACATTAATTTGTTTTTTTTCTTCCTTTTTACACATTAATTCAAAATATTTAATGATTTTTGAGCAGTAAAACTACCAATCATTTGCACATTATTCTAAATATATAATACCTTTTTTTCATGTATTTTATTAAATTCTCTATAGTGATAATTCTGTTCCATGATGAAGACATTTCATCCTAATTTACTAAACACAAAGTAATGTAGGCATCTTGGGGTAATAATAGGTTTTCCATTTTTTTTTTATTACTTTATCTTTTTTCAAAATCAAAAAAGGAGGAGCTGGGGGGGTGGGTTGAAAAGCATCTTGCAGGGGGAAAGGATAAAGCAGCTTAGATAGGACACCCTGTGCTCAATGTTAGGATTTTTAATTTGATAATTAGTTGGCTTTTATTGTTTCACAGGGTAGATCCAGCAGCTTAAAACACTGGAAATGAGCACAAGAATGATTGTACATTACCAAGGATGCCTTCCTACTTGAAATCTTTTTTTCTTTCAATCTGGTGTGTCCAAGCATTTAAAAGATGGAGAGTAAATGTGTTGTCTATAATCTGTTTTACACGTGTGTTGAAATAATTGAAATCATAGGAGGAGATTAAATGCTGTCCCTCTGTTTCCTCTTCAGGTCTACAATGAGCTCTACTTCCAGGTGATGCTGGATGACCTCTCTGTTGAAGCCAAGCCACACTTTGTGGTGTGTCATGCCAACTCGCCTGGTATCCTGCCCGTCCAGTGGTGTATGAAGAACGGCGTGGGTCTGGAGAGGCCTCGGGCCTACGAGGGCCAGGACTTTGACTGGGCTGACTACTTGAAGCAGAGCGGGACTGAAGCAGCTCCTGACTCCTGCTTTCCTGATGTAAGCATGGGGTGAAGAAATGTAAATTGGGACACTCTTGATGTTTCAGCCTGTGTTTTGATGGGAGCGTGTTTAGTACAGAGGAATCTGCTTTTCAGTAGGGTTCCTGCAAACATTTTAAAACCAAATTGGAGACCGAAACAACACAACACCACAGGGTAACAACTGGAGAAAAACTTAACTGCGCTGTCATTTTGTTCAGGAGCAGACAACATAGTAGCAGCAGAGACAAAAGACGCAATTGGTGCTGCTTTATGGTTTTATTCAAGTGTCATCTGCTTTAAATCCCACTGTCCCATCGAGCTCGGAGGTTTTTAACACTCCTTGCAAGTTGCTATCTGAAGTGCAAAGCCATCGCCTGCACTTTCACTGCTGTAATTGTCTTTACCCCCACTATGTTCCACTGTCCCAATAACACAACAAAGTTTGGGAACAAAAGAAGCTTGCACCAACGAGCACCAGGCAGAAAATGCATGAAATGATGCAGAACAGTGTCTGCCAGTTTATTCTGTTCTGGTGATGTTTAAAAAGGAAAAACGATACCAGCAACACGGACAAAACTATATTTGCATTTGGATGATGCATGCAAAACATTCTGTACTTGCAATTCTTTCCCATTTATATCACTTTTAAAACCTGTTTTTAAATATTTCTTTGCATTAGTGCACTGTGAAAACAGCAGAAACACTCAAAGAATGAGCTGCATTTTATCAGTGTTTTATTCTTTTTCAGGTTTACATAACAGTTGACACTGTACAGTGAGACACATATTGTAAACAGGAACTTATTAGACCCATCTGACACTGTGTTACATGCAATGAGCCTACAAAATCCCTGTTACAGCACCTTGTTTGAAGTCCTTCAAGTGGAAAATAAGGGTTAAATCAGTTTGCAGGTCTTGTAATCTGAACCTGGCTTCAGGTTACCTCAGGTTAGATCCCTGCTCTGAATGTAAAATAAACCCTCTCTCTCCTACCCTCGTGTGTGCGTTCAGACATGGCACAACAGAGACTTTGCCAAGGACATGTGGCTGGAGGCAGTGAACCCTCACCGACCGGCTGAGGTGTGTGTGGCTCAGGTCACACAGGTCAGAGGACGCCTGCTGTGGCTCCGACTGGAAGGTACATACGTTTGTGTGTGAGTGTGTGCGTGCAGTGAGGATTAAGTGTCAGGGACTCCTGCTGTGCCCCAGAGTGAAGATGGGGTAGAGAAAAAAACAGCAGTCTGTATTTGTGTGACAGTTCCCTCACTACTGCTTTCCCTCCGCTGTCTGCCCATCTCCAGGTGTGCCGAAGCCTCTGTCAGAGTGCATCGTGGATGTCGAGTCCATGGACATCTTCCCTGTCGGCTGGTGCGAGGCCAACGCTTACCCTCTGACCCCTCCGATCAAACCTGTCTGTACGTACACACACAAATATACACAAATGTAAATTTTCCAGGCAGTGACAGCTTAACACAAAGTCTCTTTTATTCTTTCTGCAGGCCAGAAGCAGAAGAAGATAGCAGTGGTCCAGCCAGAGAAACAGTAAGAAGCAACATTACAAAAACTGAAAGTAAAACTGACTTCAGACTTTGTCTCAAAGATAGGCAGAGCATCTGCGTTTTACATTCCTTCTAATGGGTGACTCATCTGTTTGCATGGAGTTTCCAAGAAAATGACCCTATTTCTCAGTTGATCTATCACCCTCTACGACTAGTTTCAAATAGAAATACCACATGGAGTTACATTTTTATGTTATAGTCCAGATTAGGGTGCAGAAGTATGATGAAGCAGGGTGTGATTTTTTTTTTTTTGGTTGTGGGGGCTTTGCACACTCATGATGTCTGGTTCAAGAGGTGGGACAACCAGACCAATCAATCGCTAACATGTCAATAGCCATGCCCATCTTTGATATACAGTCTGTGTTTTGAAGAAGTGTGCTAGTATTTTTGGAGGGCATTTTATGCTAATATTCAGATGGCTGGGAGCCCTCCTTCCCTCTAATAGTTAACTAATAGTTACAGTGCATTTATTGTAGGAATTATGCACGACCTATATTTTTAAAAAAAGACAAGACTTAGTTACCTTTTGCTGTATTTCAAAGTGCTCCAAAAGGTAACTATGAAGCTTTTCCAACCCTCATTTATCAAACTGATCTTGCGGCCTCCATTTTCTCCTTGTATGCCTATTCCTCACTCATTAGACCTGCTCCTGAACATGTTTTTCAAGTGTTGGAAAACAGTTCAATTGCAGCTGAAAGTGAAACACTGGCTGCATGTATCTGTAACCTGAAGACCACTGTTATCGGTTTAATTTCAGTGTGGTCAGAAAAATGGTATCATTTGTGGGTTTTTGGTTTCTGTCCTTTACCTGAAAGCCAAAGAAGATTAAAAAAAAAAAAAATCAGTGCAAGTTTCTTCAGAGAAACCCCGAAGGCTTTTCTTTCTTGGTGTCACTCAAACCCCTCAGTTGAAACTGTGGCTTTTTTTAGGGCAGAAATTGCTTTCCTGGGGCACTGATTGATTTTGTTGACGAATGGCATGTTGTACCGTTTGCTGGCGGAGCAAGAGAGTGGGTGGCGGTCAGAGAGCAGGAGAAATATGAGGTCTTCAGCAGCACTTCGTCAGCTCTCTCATCTAACCACTAATCCCATTTCATACCTTTAGGAGAATCCTTTCATCAGTATCCCTACATACACCAGCCTTTCCAACACTCCTTTTTCTAATTCTGAAGCTGAAAGCGTTCGCCGTTGTGCCGATTGATTGAGTGAATGGACTTCTGTTTCCCGTTTGATTAGATCCCTTGGATAATTTTATTGATTAGCCTGACTGGATTGATTGCGTTTTCCCACAGGTTGGCTCCGTCCCAACCTGTCGAGACGAGTCCCGTCAACCACTGCCAGCCTGCCGCCTTGGATCCAGGTAATCAAAAGCCACGTTACACATGATTTATCTGTGGTGATTAACGCTAATGAGCCGCTGTGACAAGGATTAAAGGAAAACCCCGCTCTTTCTCCACTCTTAAGTCAGTCTGGATTTACACACTGATATACCTACTGCGCTCTGATTTGCTTTCCTCTGTTTCACTCAGTTCCATTTTAACACTTTAGTAAAATTTTATTTACAAGTTGCTGAGTTTGAAAACAATGTGATGGAAGCTGTGTGTCCTGTCACAGTTTCACTCAGAGATGTTACTAATGAAGGCTTAATTAATTCATTTTCTCAATTGTCTCTATATTTCATGCCATAAAGTTAAATATGGACTGTTTGATCTAAGAAGTTCTATCTTCTATATATACCTATTGTGACAAAGCTATCAGTGGCTCCAAGTAGCAATATTATATTAAAACCTGTTGGCACTGTAAGGGATTTCCCCACTAGTTTGACTTACGAGAGTCCCTTCATGGCTGCTTTCCAGTGAAACGCATTACAGTCAATGTAAGTTATAACACTTAGAGTGGAGAAGAAGAGGAAAGAGAAACTCACAAAACAAAACTGAGGTTATATTTGTATTTGTTTCTAAAAGCCTCAGAAACACAGTGTTTAATCAGATACCAACTCTGGATGGCACTACCTAGACCCGCACTAACACTGTGAGGAGCCTTTTTTTTTAACCAGGATATGTCCTTCAGTGCACACATTAAACAAATATGTTTGACTGCTTTCTTTCAGTATTGCTTAATGTAGAAATCATGCAGAAAAAACAGTTCACGCATTTGTTACTTTCAGTCAGGAATATTGTAATTAAACATAATAAAAAGCCTTCAGAAGAACCGAAACTCCGCAGCGAGAGTACCGACAGGAACTACAAAGAGGGCTCGTATTTCTTCCATGTTACCCTGTCTTCATCGGCTCCCTGTTAAATACAGAATTGAATTTAGAATCTCGATCACATAAAAAGTCCTGAGTGATAAGGCTTCCTCGTATCTTAAACATCTTGTAGTACCAAACAGAGCACTTGGCTCTCAGACTGCAGGCTTGCTTGTGGTTCCTTTATATAGTTATAGCTGTCACCAAATGCTGCTCACAGGGGATTGTCTGGTAGTGTAATGTTGTAGGTCTTTACCTTACAATATAAAGCACCTTGAGACTTGAGATTATGCTTCTTTAAGGTGTTTTTTCTTTCCTCAGTTGTATGATAAAAACTGTTCCATACTCAGAGTTGGTGACACCACTACTGTACTTGGTGATGCTGCATTTAGGATTAAAACAAAAATAAACTACTTACTTTGAAATAATTTAAAGTTTGTTTTTATTTTCAATAGCGATTCAATGTAATTTAAAACGCGTCTAAACCAAGGAGCAGGGTAGAAAATTCAATCCAGAGGAGCGCTTCCAATCTAGCTCAGTTCGCAGGAAAACTAGAAACCCAGAGGACACAAGCAGGGAATTTACCCAGACGTTGTTATTGGCTCTAGTTAAAATCTGTGTGCTAACATGCATGGTGTTAATGAGTTACTGGGAACAGTAAACTGCTTGAGACATCAGTCAGCAATGACAGAAATACATCCTGAAGTAACCACTAAATTATGCATGTACTTCATAAATCATCACACGTGTTCTCAGTTACATGACTGTCCATTAGCAGCTGGTAATGATTAAAAAGCATTGGCATCAATATGATTCCAGCTCTGTTCTCATTTGTTGCTGTATCAGAGCCACATTTTTACTTTATCAACTACTCCTAGTTGTTATCGTTGGTTGGAGCTACATGGATTTCCTTTTATTGTTCTTCTTCCGTTTTCCCCGAAGTCGAAAGGGGGAACAAATAATTTTTATAAAAAGATTTTCCTTCTCACACTAATTCGGTTTTTACATGTTAAGTAAATCAGTTTGTCTCTTTGATACATTAATTAACAGTAATCCCACAAAGAGAGATGCATTTTTAGCCTCTTCTGTTGTGGTTTTAACTGAATCATTAATGTTAAAGAAATGTTTAACTCCACTTGAGAAAGCAAAAAGCAGCACAAGATGCAACTTGGGCCTATATTTTACACTCACAAAGTTTCATTTCCTCCTCAGTAAACATCTTTTTTTCTCTCTCTCTCTCTCTCTCTTATAAAACCATATTCTACGTATGCACATGTAAAGAGTGCTGTTACACAGGAAATCCCTATTTATCTCTAATGCATTAGAGAGCCGGAGCGTTTCTGTTCTACCCGCTGTTATTGTAGCTGCCCTGGGAGTACTATGTGTATGTTTGGCTTTTTATCAGCTGGAGCAAGAAGGCTACACCCACAAACAAAATCTTAGAGCCAGAACTGCAGCATTCTTTTCTAACCACATAAACTTTAATGTGCTTATGAAGCGAATCCTTAAAAATTACCTTTTCCTTTTTACAAATTGTCCTGTGATTCTAGTTTTTTTTTGCCTAACTTAAAGGGAATCTGCACATTCTAGTTTCATGTTCTTTAATGAGAGTAGCTGCGATTTTAAGTAATCTTTTAAATGTCCTTATTTATTTATACCTCAGTTCATCCACTGTCTCAAACAAGCTGTTTTCTCTCCATTGAAGACGTTTTTTCCTGACTGGCTGCCCCTCATAAACTGCACCTGTGCACCTGAGATGACCATATTTAGGGATATCATCCCTATATAACATCACAGAGATTTAGAGCAGTCTGAACCCTGTTAGGATATATATATATAAGCTTTACATAACTAAACATAACACATAACAAAGCTCAGGATAAACTGTTTATTTGGGGATGAAAACTAAAGCATAGGTGATATTTTCGGCCGCATGTTCAACGTCTCTAAAATCTTAAAGCAGGTATTTTTTGTGAATTCAGATCTACCGTGCAATTGACAAATAAATGTGGGTGTGTTATTTTTCGTTTTCACTCGCCTCAGTGTCTGAAATAACTGAACTGAACTGGGGGGTTTCCTCAACGCCATTGCACCCTAAGGGAATTCACCATGAAGCTGCGTCATTTCCAAATTTCAGAAAACGTAAAATATATCACCAAGGCCAGCGGGATTAGAGCCAAAATTCAGAAAACAGTCAGGTAAAGTAGCTTTTTTTTTTAAGAATGCCACTTAGGAATCTTAGGTGTATTTCTGGGTGCATTTCTGCAACCAAATAAACAGACTTATCAGTAAATCTGAGAATAGATTTCACCAAAACACCACATCCTTCTCTCACAGCCTCATTGTGTGGTTGGTTTTCTTTTGGGAGCAGACACATCTGTAAGCAACATGTATGTTCAAGCACAAAAAGAGCAAAGGGGGGGAGGGCTGGGCATTGTTTCCAGGAGAACCTTGTCCCTGGTTAAAAACCGCCCACCCGCTCATGCATATTCAGCGCCATATCTAATTACTATTTGCCCCTGGCAGTGCACCTCCGGATGCAGACAGTTTTCAGGTGCTCCAGTAAGGCCAGAGTGCAGCATCGTTCATTCAACCCCTTAGTTTGTCTCTTGGAGGCGGTGGAGGGTCGGGGGGGTCACATGAACAGGATGCACTCATGGCCCAGTTTGACTCTGCTCTCACCTATGTGCTGAAATGGTTAGTCACACACTAATGATATACCGGAAAGTAGAAAGTAAAGAGCACCACAAACTGGAATCCTAAATGAATACATTTCATTTCATTTACAGAGGAGCTTTCTGTTTTCTTCCTTTGTCTGTTTTCTGGTTCACAGTGGAAGAAAACCATTGAGAAACAAAACCAGTAAAAAGTTGTTGGGTCATTTCCTTATACTGCCAACGCTCAATCAAACCACAAGAAAAGTGTCCTGAGAGAGGTTCAACATTTACAGTTTAAACGTCGTTTCATAATGCAACTCTAATATTGAAAAAATCAACTGTTATTAAAATACTTACCCTCCATGTATGTTCAGATTATGTATTTCCTTCATGAAAAAAAACAAAGAATCACCAAGACTGTCATTAAAAATATTTCAACTAGTTTGTTTAAAGTGAGGTTTTCTGTCTATCAAATGGTCAGAAATAACAAGAAAATGCAGAACTGACAAACCTGTGAACAAGTCCCGCTTAAGGGCCTATTCACGTCGTATTGAGCCAGGAAAAACCATGACATCAATGTTGGCTTCTAAAATTGCATTTAAGGAGAAAACTGAAGCCGTTCATACCGACTAACACCCTCGCATGGAAGTGACACACCAATTATTCAATCAAACATCAAATGAGCTTTTGTATCCTAAGGAAACAAAACGATGGTTTTGAAAGGAAGTTTGAAAACTCCGGCTCAGTGGACAGGGAAGACATTGGGTCACAGGTTTATCAAATATGAGCCACTGTGTTTGGCCCATAATCCCAGTACAGGGGGGGTAGTACTACTTCATACCAACTTATTACCACGATTGCAGTCCTAACTGGCAAACAGAGACATGAACATATTTCCTCTGTCTTTGCGTCATTGCACTGGTTACTGTAGAGTTTAGGATTAATCTTAAAATCCTTTTGTACACTTGCAGCTGCCTGTATGGGCTTGCCCCCCCCACCAAGTATCTGACATGTTATAGTGTTTAATACCCCACGCAGAATGCTTTAAGTAAGCTGTCTGCCAGCTGGTAGTAGAGCCTCACTTAACAGTCTTTCATATGTCAACAAAAAAAAAATCACCTCTTCTCTTGGGCCTTTTACGTCTGCCTTTCTGTGAACATTGTAGGTTAGTTTAAATTATTTTACAGCTATATTTTAATTTCCATCATGCTCCCTTACTGTTCCATAATTCTGTTTTTTTCTTAATTGTTTTATTGATTGCTGTCCAGCACTTTGGTCAACATCTGTTGTGCTTAAATATGCTATATAATTAACGTCACTCGACTATATAAGTGGCTTTAGTCCGCCTAAGCTTGCTGCTGCCTCCGCAAGTTGATTTGCAACCAGGGCCGCACATACAGAGCAACGTTTATTCCTATTGGAGAAACATTTCTTTCAACCTGACATTCTCCACCAGGAATAATGAGATGTTGTGACCCATAGCTACTTAAAAAATCCGAAAACGAGGCGTAATCTGTTTACTCTGAAAGCTCCCTTGTACGCTCGTGCACTCTTTTCTGTTTCTCTTTGATTTTCCAAATGCGATATTGGTTTCAGTTTTGTCCAGAATTTTTGTTTCAATGTTTTATTTATGCTTTCAAAATTTGTAAGAGAGAGATTAATTGGACTATGCCAGTATTACATGTAGCATATTTATTTCCCACAGTGGTGAACATCCATTTTTCCTTCTTTTCTTCTGTCCTAGGTACAGCTAATGGAAGATACTGCTGCTCCAAGATTTTTGTCAACCACCGCTGTTTCTCAGGACCCTACCTCAACAAGGGACGCATCGCAGAGCTGCCGCAGGCTGTCGGACCTGGAAAATGCACACTGGTCCTCAAAGAGGTGGGCTGATGTCAGAAACAGGTGGGGGGGATACAGAGAGAAGCAGGTTTAATCAAAGGGTTGCACACTTTCAAAGGGAGAGGTGGGCTGGCAGAAATTGACAGAGGGAGGAGGTGAAAGACGGAGGGCGAGACAGCGATGTCTTGTTAACCACCTGCCGTTTCCCAGCAGCACCTTCATTTTAATGTGAGGAGCTGTCAGTCAGCAGTGTTTACTGTTATACACCGCCACCACCGTTTGGGAAAACAGTCTTTTAATTTCTCTAGAGACCGTGTGCGCTCGTGCACTTTGTGCAGGTGTGAGAAAGCAGTTTTCTCCACAGTTTTTTGTGATCTGTGTCTGTCCTTTCACTTTCGCTTGGATCCTCGTTCGTGTTTGTTCACTTTTGTCTTGAGTTGTTCACATCAAGCAGGAGTTTATTTGTCTTTTTTTTTGTTCTGTTTTTGCTTCCAGCTGCTGAGCATGCTGATCAACGCTGCCTACAAGCCTGGACGAGTCCTGAAGGAGCTGCAGGAGCTGGAGGATCAGAGCTGGGACTGCCAAGAGGAGACCCTCAAAGCCAAGTGAGGGAAAAGTAAAATACAAAACAAAAAATGGCACGGGAACGACAATGAACATGTTCTTTTCTCATTTCATTTGCTCCACTTCTGTTTTGGTCATGGCCCATTGAATTTCATAATAAATCATCACTATCTTTCCCAAAAGGGCCCGGTGTCCCTCCCCCCTCCTCTCGTTTCCTGCGAGGCCATTTTCCCTGCCCCTCTTTGAATTTTTTATGTTGTTTTTTGTTGCTGCAGTGGTTTGTGTAAGGTCTGCATTTTCATCCACTACTGGCTGCACAGAGCCAAATTATTCCACAGCTTCAGGCTGCGTGCTCGGTGTTTTCTAATCGAAAACGGCCCCATTTTTTCCGTCCGAAACGAGAAAGAATCAGGCAGTCATGAGTCTGAGTGAGTCACCTGTGGTGGCCGGCAGAGCACAGTGATCACATTCATGCACGAGTGTTTTGACAACTCGCCAGAGGATTTACTTTTAATTTTCTGGGGCATCTACCACCCAGAGAGCCAATTTATTTCTGACTCCAAAGTGGAGAAGGTTCAGTACACAATTGAGTTCAATTAAGCAAGAGCAAAAACAAGTTGACAGAGAGTACATATTTCTCATTAATTAATCGATCTTGTTCCTGTTTGGCTGTAATTTTCTTCAGATTGTTACTTAAAATTGAGGTCCTGATGGAGCACATCTCAGGGTCACTGTGTGAATTAACTCACATGGTGTGTCATAATCATTACAGGGCTTTTTTTATAACTTGGCATGATTTTATAGATCATATTAGTGTTTAAAAACATAAGAACAGACATTGTTAAGCAAAGTTTATATCACAAATGTTGCAGAATGTCTGCAGTTTTTAAGCTATTCCAGATTTGCAGCTTTTATGGTTTTTATTTTTTTCAGTTTTCAGTTGATAATCAGTAAAAATCAGACATTTTAAGGTGTTAATGTGGAGAATAGTTCCTTGTGGGCAGCAGTCTGTTCATTTCTACAAGTTCTAAGAGCAGAGTTAATGCTGATCCATAAAATAAATTAGTAAGATAAACATAGTTAATAATTAAAAGTAACTGAATAAATTGAATTGACTGACTTAATATTAACTGATTGACCATAGCTGCTCATAACTGCTGGTGCATTATGTTATGTTAGTTTGAGACCTCTAAAAGCAGAAGAAAGAGAAAATCAATATTTTGTTTGTGTGTTTTTGTTTTGTTTTGTTTGCTTCTTCTGCTCCTTGACTACCACAAGCCGCGTTCTCCTTTCATTACGACTGCCTCATGTTTGTGAAAATTGAAATTGTATGAAAATTATAAGTTACACGAACAGACAAACGCACCTCTCTGGAATTTTCCCTCATCTAACCTCCCCTCAGAGCCAACAATGAGCTATAGTACCAGATAAACACGCATGTGTCTCATTTAATGATTAATGATTAAACAAAGAGATCAGATAAACTCTGCTGCATGTTTACAAACCTTTAAGTCATCCTGTGCTGTCAGAATTAACATATCAGCATTGCATTTTTTAAGGGTAAATTACTTTATTTAATGATTTTATTTTCTATTAGGGTTTTAACTTGCAATGATTTTCCTTGAAAGACTGCAAATTAAATTGCAGATTTCTGCCAGAAAGTGTGTGTGAAACTGCAGTGCTGCCAGTCTATGACATGAAAAATTCCCTTTTCTGATTTCTGATATATAACAGAAAATATTGAAAGAAACTTATCGATACAACTTATTGAAATGTGACTTTGTTGATGTGTTTTGGTTTAAAATCAAACTAAACTGCTGTTTCACTAATGAATTATTAGTTAATTTTAACCTATTAACCTCTGGAAAAAAGAAGGTAGTAGCACAGACTGACATTAGCTTGCAGGTCAGTATATTTTTTTCTTGCCAGCAGCTCTGCTCTCTTTGCCTGACCTTAGCCATTATGTGGGATATTGCTAAATTGACCCTTCATCTCACTCCGTTCTCCTGAATCGGCCTCATCAACCGAACAGTCTGAATTCATGTGGGCTCTCCTAAAACTGCCCGTTTTTCACATCCTTGCTGCACAAGCAATCATCATTCACCTCTGAGTGCTTTGATGGATTACAGATCGTTTAATTAGCCATTGTCCTCATAAATAAAAGTAATTATTGACTGACAATGTCCCTCTGTCTTTCCTTTCCTTCCTCCCACACCCAGATATAAAGGGAAAACGTATCGCTCCACCATACGGATTGTCCGCCTAGCAGACCAGATCCCAGATTTCTGCCGTAAAGTGTGTGTGAAACTGCAGTGCTGCCCGAACCTCTTCAGCCCCATCCTCGTTACTGACAAGTGCCCAGAGAACTGCTCCGTCCAAACAAAAACCAAATACAGTGAGTCTCTGTAATTATACACATCACTTCCTGCGCCACAGCTATGAAGGAGACCCAAATCAAAGCTTGTGACGCTGCAGAGTGTATAATTGCCCTGGATGAGTGGCTAAGTTTTGTTTTGGGTGCATTGTTTTCGACATCTGCTGTGCGTCCACAGCCTATTACTATGGGAAGAAGAGGAAGCTATCCAAGCCCACTGCAGGAGAGGAGACAGCAGAGGGAGAGCTGGCCAAGCCGACGCGCCGCAGGAAGAAGAGGAAAGCTATCTTTGTGCAGAAGAAAAGACGCTCGTCTGCTGTGGACTACACTCCTGCTGGCTCCCCGCAGGTTAGAAAACACCTCACTTCTTCACTTCTTCCTCAGTCTTTTCCTTTCTCTCTCATGACAAGTGTCCTGTGCACTCCTGCTCATGTGACAAGCAGCAGGTACACTCACAACAAAGTGCATAGTGTATAAATTATAAACAAACTCAGAGGAGCTTCTCATGCAGGTGCCTTATGCAGATATATATCCACTGATGGGCAGAGTTATTTACTGTAGCTAAAAATAGCCCAACATCTGGCACAGAAAGGTTCCAGTTAATCACATTATAGTTTTTAATTTAATGTGCAGATGCCACAGAAGTACCATCTTCAGGCATTAGCATCATTTTTCACCCCTGGAGTCTCACCCTGAATTTTTTCAAGAGGGCTGCAAAGTGGTGAGATTTGCTTCTAGAAAGGCTTTGGTTGTACTACAACATGGCGCCGTGGCAACAAGGAGCTTTTGAGTCACCGTGGCAACAAAAGAAACAAGCACAAAAAGAAACATTCCACCTGAGACTGCTAACATCATCAGAGCTTCAACAAGACTCGTACCTGCCGGATTAAGTGCAAAGTCGCAGAACTCCAACTTAAACAGACTCTCATCATGTCCGTCCTCGCTCTGGGTTTCATCTTGGGTTTCGTCATAACAAAATCTGTAAGAAAACTCATGCAGCTGTACCTCGAAGAAGAAGAAGAGGCAAGCAGAGATGAGGAAATCACTGCAGGAACTTCTGGTGCCGTTGTCCAGCAAATCCAACAACAATCAACAACCACGTCCAACACAGAAACCAGAGCAGCTTTAGGTTGAGCCTGGAAGTGGGGTTGAGCACAAATACTGGTCAGACATTCACATTGGATTAAATAAACATGGGATGACTGCTGTGCTTAATATTGTGTGGTATATTTATCAGTAATTTGCAAAACTGATTTTCTATTTTTAAAAGCTTTTCACAATTGTTTGAGAAATTTCTGTTCAATATTACTCCTGATGGCTTTTGCATGATGGAGTGAGACAATACGGTCTTTACATTTGTCACAGCAGAATGAAATGGCTGATTTAGATCATGTTTTTGTCCTGGTTAAACAGTTTTAGAGTAAACAAAGAAAGCAGGTCTGACAAATATGCATTCAATACGAACAGCACTTATTTTGAAGCCACTATCTAATAAAGAGAGTGCCTTAACTTTAATTTCAGAGGTTGTGTGGACACATTTATAGAATCACCAAGTAAAAACCAAAAAGCAGTTCAAAAGTTTTTCAACTCTGACCCAAAATAAAGCTTAAAATGCTTTTTATCCCTCAGCCATAAAAGGTTCAGGGGGTATTGTCTTCACCCTGCTGGGCAGGCGGGCGGCGTGGACACCCAAGTTTGTGAATGTGAAAAAAGTCAAGAACAAGGTGACATTGATTATTCAAATTAACTCCATAAGCATATCTACTAGGAGGTTGAGCGGTAGCATTGGGTGCCCTACAAGTTATACGGTCCTCAGCTTCCTCCATACCTTTGGGAACAGAGCATTCAGTGTGGCGCCCCCACCATCTGGAACTCTCTCCCGTATGAGCTTCAAAACATTTTGCACGTCACTGGAGTCCTTCAAGAAACTTCTCAGAACTCGCGTATTCAGCAAAGCCTTTGACCTCTAGGCTTTTTTTGTTTATTTATACTCTTTTGTATAGCGTCCTTGGGTTTCTTGAAAGGCGTCACACAAATCTAAGTTATAATAATTTTTATTATCATTATTATTATTATTATTATTATTATTATTGTTAACACACTCACAGTTTCAGAGCGTTACAGCTTCATTAAGCGCTTGATGCAGAGCACTGTACAAATGCCATAGTAATCTATGTTATCGGTACAGGAAGAGTATAAAACTGGCATGACTTTTTTACTACAATAATGAGTGGAAAGGTACAGTATAACCTCCACAGCACAGCTGAAAGGTTCCTGCACCTCTACTGTGGACATGCATCAACACAGCTGAAAGAGGATTTGCTTACATGCTTCCTGTTTCGGGCTTTAATGGGCTCTTTCGGGGCAAGGATCTTTAGCATTTCTGAAAACTCGCATGGATTTCTATTCTGGATTCCTTGACTGCCATACCTCCTCCTCACGTAATGTCTGTTGCCATTTAAATGTAAATATGATTATCTGGAGGCCACAGCCTAGAACAATGCTAAGCATGCAGCGCCTCAGCAGAGAGAGAGACAACCTTTGGATTTGCATCGATCAGGCGGTAATGGAGCAGCATTCTGACAGCCTTTGACTCCTTCTGAATTAATAGAAATTCCTGTGTCCTGTCAACAAAAGACAGTTTTACATTATGTCTTTTGTCTTTTGTCACTAAGGATTTAAGACTCATTTCTCACCATATTTGTTTTATGACTAAATGATCAGTGGTTATCACTCACATTAGAGGCCAGTCCAGCTGATATTTACAGAAATGGGAAAATCTACTTTTATGAAAAGTGCATATAAGCACTTAAGCCGCCTTTGAATACGCCCACTGTGCAGTCTGGATGAATGAAACAATAAAACACGCGCAGAACCTTTCACACCATAGAAAGCAAGTCAGAACTGTAATTGTAAAGAACAAACTGTAATTATTTTAAAAGGCTCTGTTAATTTCAGTGTGCATGAATTTCAGGTCAGGAGGAGCGTTTTCTGCACTTGCCTCTCTTCTTGCACTCCCAGTCTGTTTATGAAAAACAAACTGTCACTCTGTGGCTAGATAACATGAAGCAGAGTGGGATAACATAATAATAAAAATTCATGAGGGTGAGATGTCCTTGTCACTGCTGCTGTGGTTAAAAAAAAACAAAAACAAAGCCAAACATTTCAGAAAACCTTTAGTCACATTTTGTTTGTGTTACACCTTTTGTGCAGGTTGAGTTATTTACAGGTGATTAAAGAGGTGGTATTACGACACAAACAAACACAAAAGAATTAATAGATTTTTAAAAGTGATCGCTTAAAATATTAACACATACTGTAGAATAGAAAGTAAAAAAGCAACATAAAAGTTAAAAGAAGGCCCTGAGAGATTTAAGTTTATGGGTCTTAATTTATATTCATTTACCAAGTGTGAATATGCTGTAGACCACTGTCTGACAGGTATAAAAAGAGAAAATCTGACCATTCAGCTTTCGGTCAGGTAAGGGGAAAATAGTTGATAAGATTATAATAAATAAATTATTATGAATGTTAAAGATTACCAAAAACAACAGATTTAACATTAGCAGTTCTGATGACGATAGGAAATTAAAAATAAAATAAATACTGACCTAAAAGTCAGGCTGAAAGGTAGATTAGTCTGGAAGAATATTAGACTTGTGCAACAACATAAATACATTTCAAGACACGTAAAAACAGACTTCTGTACTAACACCGACAGTGATTACAGGAAATTATCACATTCTTAAATTTTGGTCCTCAGCACTCGGGCAGTGTTGCTGAATGAGTTGTTAGTAGGAGGGCAGTACAACCTGGCATGTTGGATAATAAAAAGCTGTATTAGTGTAGCGGTGGTATTCGCACAAAAAAGTTTTGTGGCAAGCATACCCCACTGTGCCTTTGAACCTGCAACTAAAATTAAAATCTGTTTCCTCTGTTCTTCAGCTAACAGCAGGAGAAGTTTCCATTTCTTGCATCATAAATACGTCTCCCAGATTGCTGTCTGTGTCACTTTTAAACCACAGGAATATGTTTTTAACACCACTGAATGAGCAGGTAGCATCTTCTATGTGATTGTATTATGATCACTTGACCTCAGCACTCTTTATTACAATAAGACTTCTTAAATGTTGCAGATTCCTCCTTAAAATCACTCCGCAGTCCACATTGAAACTCAACGATCCCAAGATTTTTATCCAGTGCCGGTGTAGCAGGGAGTTAAGGTCTGTTTTAAATCGGAGAAAGCCCAGATGGACAGATAATCCAAAATACGTGAGAGTATTCTGGCAATAACGTCTATAAATTCAACATATCCGACTAACATTACATGAAACCTACTGTGGTAATTACTTAGGTTCAAATGTGGGCCAAACAGGTTTTATAGCGCCTAACCTCAGAAAATATTACCAGTGTATTACCAAGCAACAAGCATAACCCCCAAAAAACCAAAACAACAACAAAAAAGAATGAGCTTCATTGCTCACACAGTTATGAAGTAATAAGTGCAATTTTTAGCCTTTTAACCCCAAAATCGTATTCTCCAGCACTCCTACAATACTCCGAGTGTTTCTACCAGAAAGTTGGAACACTGCATTGCTTCTCAACAAACAACATAAAGTAGTATAAATATGCTTGCATAATATTCTAAATTTCTGGGTTACTAATATTAAAGAATTCACATGGCAGCATTTTATTGCAGTGGTTGGATGAGGTTAATCTAGTCCTACCTGTTTTATATACTTTTGGGCCGTCTATAGGAAAGCATGATAACCCAAACCCCAAATTTACCCAGTTACCTTCCTCGTTACATAAAAAAACCACCACACATTCATGTGGCCTCAATAAGGGTGTTTATGCGTGAGGTGGTTCAGCAACATTGTGGAGTTTTACTGGCCGGACAGGTTGGAAGACTGTTTCAGTCCTGAAGAGAAAGACAAAGTGATTGTATGGATAACCCGCTCATGTTAATGATAATTTCTGTGCCGTGGCATGTGTAAGGAGTGGCTTCTATTCTCTGTGTTACATCACTGCAGACTGACATGTAACCAATTAAGAAAAGGCAGATTAGCAGATCTTAAAATCAATTATACTGTTAACTAATCTTTTGCATGAAAAACTGTGATTATCTCGGTCAGCTACAGTCATAATATTTAATACTTAGATATTTTTGTCTACAGCTTTTTGTCTTAGCAGCTTCTGGTAAAAGTAAAATCCTCTGCTTTGTCTGTGGAAACAAGAAACTCTGAAAACACGAGTTTCGGCTATTTTCACGAAAAAGAAACTTCAGACTTCTCTCACTTCTTCTTCTTCAGTCCAGCTCAAATGTTTCCACTGTTACACCAGTGCGTTTCGGCCTTTTCTAAAAACATTTTACCAAAAATGTTCCCAACAAAACGCTGTGAAAACATTTATGAGGCATGAATATTCAAGTTCAGCTTTTGTAAGCAGCTTTCGTGCTAATGTTCATTATGCCTCACAAAAAATACTCAAATTAAAAATTTCTGTATTTAGTGTTTATTCACAGCGTTTTTAAAATTCTGCTTTTAATTATTCCACAACTCTCATTTGACTGTTAAATTGAACAAATTGCTAAACTCTGTAAATAAACATCGAGACGAACATTTCTGAATGATATGCATGATTTCTGGGACAACTGCGAACAACTGAGCGCCTCTCTAATTTGCCTCTTTCTCGCTTCTCCAGGACAGTGATGAGGGAGAGGAGGACGAAGAGATGGCATTGCAGTCGGGAAGCGAGGGCACCAGCTCGGAACCTCGCGAGGACCACACGGACACCTCATCGGTGGAGGTGACCAGCAGCCGTCCTCGCCGGGCCACGGCGCTGCGCAGGGCCGTCAGCGCGGGAAACCCGGCACTCGGCCCGGAAGCTCCTGGAGGTCGCAGGAGGTCGACTCGCTCGCTGTCTGCGTACAACCAGAACAGCAAGTACCAGCCTGCCAAAGGACAAGACATGCAGGTAAAGCAGAGAGGCTACAAAACAGGTTCCCCGTACTCTTTATGACAAGCATGTCTCCTGTTTACTGATATTAATGCATCATATTTTTGGTACACTTAGTTATATGTAAAAGTAATAGTGTCGCGGTCGAGAGGAGAGTAAAACTGCTCCATCACGAGCTTCTACACCAGAATAAATCAACGATGAGGGGATTTATCCAGCTTTACACTGAAATAGTTGAGTGATTAACAGAACCCAGAGCAGTGTGTGCTACCCTCTAGTTCACAGTGTGTCTTTTATGTGCATCTGTTCAGGTGGGGGAGGAGGAAGGTCAGCTGGTTTTGGACAGAAACCCTCTGGAGTGGAGCGTAGATGAAGTCGTCCAGTTCATTAACTCTACTGACTGCGCATCTCTGGCTGGCATTTTCCAGGAGCAGGTAAAAAAAACAAAAAAATCACACACAAAAAAACACAATTACTGTTACGTATACATGTCAATAAAATTGTTGCTTATTTGATAAATAAGGACTGAAGGTGCAGACTAAAGTAACTAAATTTCAAGGGTTGAGCAAAATTGTAGCATTAATAGAGAAATCATAGATATTTTTAGACAGAAGCCCCTGTTTTCAACTGTCTGTGTACAAACTGTTCTATAAATTGGTTTAATATATTTTTCTAGATGGCCCAGTGTTTGGTTAGATACAGTGTTTGCCCTTCGCTGATTGGTTTAGGTGGCAACAATGTGGGTTTTTTTATTAGTTTATTTTAGAGTGATTAACTCGACTGGCTTCAGCATGTGTCTCTCTCCTTGGACCGTGTGTGTAGAAGGAGGGGAGGGGTTGTCTTTACACACAGAGCAGATAAACACACACACACACACACACACACACACACACACACACACACACACACACACGCCTCGGTGTAACCAAGAGAAGAAATACAGTAAAATCCAGCAGAAACCCTCACATATTACACTGAAAATAAACGTAATAAATAACATGTTTGGATATTATATTTTTAACCCCTTGTTGGTTTCTGTGGGGTGCAGTGGGTACCACCAGCCCGCTTTTCTCAGGCAGATATTTATCCAGCTACAAATGACCATCTTCCTCAAGGGGTTGATTATTTTCTGCTTTATATTACTGTACATTTTTAATTGGTTTAGAAAATAAAGAATAAAAAGGGAATTGATAATACAAAAATGTGTGAAATCAAGATTTAAACCTTTTAAAAAAAAATTAGTAACATTTCTTGTTTTGCTACTTAGAGACTTGTTGTACGGTTATTATAGTGATTTAAACCTTTTTTAGTTAACTGAAATGGAAATAAAAACTAGACTAAATAGTCTAAAGTGAAATGAGATTGTGCACTTACAAACAGAATGACTTTTGTTTAGTCTGGTGATTTGGTCACATTTTTCAAGAAAACCAGCCAATCAAGGCTTTGGTGAGTGTGTTGAGATTAGAATGGCAGTGTTATTAAATGTGTCGAGTGCTTTCGTTATCATATTTTATTAGAGCTTTGTTTTGAACTTTTCAACTTAGAATCTGAGAAATACTTTATATAAATACACTAAAAATAAATAAAACTAATCCTGAGACTGTTGGAAACTAAACTGAAGCTCTAATTTCATATAAAAAGGCCCTCTGCACCTTTCCTTCTTGTTTTCAATCAGCAGACTTTAGTGTGAAAACCTGTAAGTGTAAGCAGCATGTTTTGAGGTGAAGTACATTATAGGAGTTTAAGCTGAAAGCTTCAGATCCTGAATATTTCTGTTTAACTTGTGTGCAGGACATCGATGGTCAGGCCCTGCTGCTGCTGACTCTGCCCACAGTCCAGGAGTGTATGGACTTGAAGCTCGGGCCTGCCATCAAGCTGTGTCACCAGATCGAGCGCGTCAAAGTTGCCTTCTACAAACAGTACGCCAACTGATGGAGGAGCAGCGACAGGAGCGGGCCTGGAAATGTTGGATTACGTGGATTTCCAAATTGTTTTGGCAATCGGTTACTTTGGATAAGCACACACCGAGGCACAGCAGGAGGATGTTTCCTGATGAGAAGCTGAAGGATTAATTTCTGGGATACTATCTGTGTGAAAAAAATGTGCAGTACCCACGAAAAAAAAAAAAACTTCCTTACTGTCGACTCCGCAGAACCGAACACACGGAGCTGATCTGTGTGCTCTACCGATCTGTGAAGAAGCTGAGGACTCGTTTCTTTCTCTTACTTTTCATTTCCATTTGATTTGTCATAGAGGAGCATCATAGCAATTAAGTTTTAAAAATTATAATCATGAAGAGTTTTCCCTTTTTTCTGTGTGGCATAATCGCTTCAGAAAATATAATCGGAAAGTATTTAACAAACCAAGAATTAATATATTTGGAATATTTATTGTTACCCTTATTTATAAGGAGTGATTTATCCATTTGGATTTTTGAGGAAAAAAAATTGGAGATGTATATCACAATGTACGTATCAGCTAATCTTTATTGAAAATGGGAAACTATGGTATGAATTTATTCAGTTAAAATAAGCATCCCATGTGTTTGAGAGAAGAACACACTGGAATAGTCTTACTCTCTTCTCATTGTTACAGTCACATGAATCAATCATGGAAGCTATTTTGTGTCCATCTATGCAATTCTGTTGCAGATATTTTTGATAAGTAAGAAAATAAATTTCTATTGATTTTTATCTGTTTTTCTTGTGCTTTGCTTTTCACTTCAAACACTAATAAACATAAACTCAAGGTTTCTGACAGCATCACACGTTCACCTGGTATAAATTTCACTCCACTTCTGCCTTCAGAACCTGATCTTATTTTTTATGGAACAGATTCAAAGAGGTGCTGGAAACTTTCCTCAGAGATTTTGGTCCATGTTGACATGATAGCATCACACAGCTGCTGCTCATCCATGATGGGAATCTCCTCTCCCACCATTCCCTAAGGAGCTCTATTGGATTGAGATCTGATGACTGTGGAGGCCATTAGAGTACAGTGAACTCAATGTCATGTTCAGGAAAACAGTTTAAGATGATGTGAGCTTTGTGACATGGTGCATGAGTACACTGCGGTAATAAACGGATAGACATAGTCAAATTCTGAACCTACCTGAATGTAGCAGCAGAAATCAGGAGTCGCCATTGAATGGTCTCATTTTTGTGAGCATGTGCAAATTTTAGTCTGAGCAGCACTTGGTGTGTCTTCTGCTGCAAGGTTTGGTGTGTTGTGCATTCAGAGATGCTCTTCTGCATACTTTGGTTGTAAAAAGTGGTTATTTGAGTAGCTGTTGCAGTCCAACATCAACAAGGCATTTTTACCTAGAGAACTGCAGCTCACTGGATATTTTTCTCTATTTCAGACTCTATAAAATCTAGAGATGTGTTAGTGTATAAACTGTTACAATGCAAAAGTAAATAAATAGAAAGCAAAAGTTTAAAATAGTGCAGTGAGCATATATTTATATAACCCCTGGGAGCAAGAAACTCAGGTGGCACATTCATGTGTGGGGCACTTGTGGTCAAGCAGTCTACCAACTGAAAGGTTAGTGGTTCAATCCCTGTCTCCTCTAACCTGAACCCTGAGGCACCCCTGACGTATTCATCAGAGTGTGTGTGAATGGTTGAATGAGGCTTGCAGCAAGACAGTGCTTTGAGTGCTCAAACTGAGTAAAAAGAAAAAAAAAAAGCAGTATAAAAGTACCAGTCCACTTTACCATTTGCATTGGTCCGAAATGCTCAGTTTCAGGGTTTCTTCACATTCTTGAGTCTGTATGATGTCAGAGAAGATAGAAGCTTCAATATAATGAATATTAGGGCTATTTACAAGGGGCAGCCAGTCCAAAGAAAGTCAGTTTAATGGACGCAGAGTAGGAAAGGAAATCTGCTTTTTCTGGAATTACACATCCTTGACTCGTTGTCTTATTTTATACTGATGTGTGGTACAACTGCATCATATATATAGTTTTGTTTGTAGCTGTGTTTCATGATCTTAATTGTAACAGCTGTCATGGCATTTTTATATTCAGGGCTATTTTTAAAGCCTGGTGCAACGTGACAAAATATATTTTTATCACACACCCACAAATAATGAAGAACAACTTGTTCTAAACACTGAGTGTAAAACTTTTTTCTGAAGGACACACCTGGGCATCCGTGTTTATAGCTCCTCCATGCTGTCCTCAACTTGCATTTCTGGAACTGAGACGTCCTCCAGCATGGTGCACTGAGATTGATTTCCATGTTATAGGCGGAAGGACAAACGAGAGGAGGAGGCACAAATCAGAGAAATGAGAAAAGCCTCCTGTCTCAGAGTACAGAGGATAAAGTAAGGTGCTACAACAAAGCCTGGTATAATATAAATGAGGATTATTTTGAACTGTGAATAAATAAAGCGACGCAAAAGTGACTCTAGTAGAGTCCAAGAATAGAAACTATTGAGTTGGAAATGAACACAATAGCCTCTTTATTTAAAAAAAAGAAGAAGAAGAAGCAGTTTTCACACATGATAGTTTGCATGCAAAATGTTTGTTACTACAAGTTGCTGTTTGAGTGGAATACAGGAGGCAGGACACATGGTTGGTTATTCACTTCCCACATGGGCACAGTTGGACTTTATACAGATTTTGTACTAGGCAGCTGGGAGGTTGAAGACAGTCTATATCCAAACCATACTCGGCTCAGCCGGGTAATGCTTAGAAAAGATTTCCAGATTGTAACACATGGTCACTTACTAGTTTTATGTGTAGCCTCTTTAAAGATGACTTAAACTATGATGAATTTACAATACCTTTGTGTGCAGTATTTGTATTTGTAGTTATCAGCTTGCAGCGTGTTAGCAAGACATTTCAAAGTCTAACTTTAATGTAATCAGTCATCATTCACTTTATCTAACTATTGATGAGCAGTTTACCCAAGTTTAGCAACACGTGAGCTATTGGCTTCATTTTTTATTGTTAGTTTTCACTAATACTCATTCATAGCCATTAAATATACATTTAAGTTAGAGCTTTTCATATATGAAGCTATCTGTAGCTGTTTTGTGGAGGGTGAAGGGTTAGCAGATAGGCCCTCATGCGTGGTGAGACATAGGAAGCCAGACGTCTCTGTGGTTAACAAAACACACATCAGCAGTACTCCAGGTCACAGTTTAAAGAG
>VUQG01036011.1:0-12457 GCA_015106755.1 Etia nguti
TTGTTGAGATATACATTGCTGTGCTTGAGAGTCACCATCTACCGGAACCAAATTCCTTGTATGTGTCTGTGCATATACATGGCCAATAAACGCAATTCTGATTCTGATTCTGTTCTCCAAATGTGAGGGTTCTGTTTACAGACCAAATGCAGTATGTCCCAATTCAGAACTGTTGTGATGTAATCAGCTGGTCTTTCCTCTGGTTAGAAATCCATCCATACATCTGTTAGATAGTGCTAGCCACTGCATCACTATGCCATCAAGATTCCTTAAATTCTGGAATTTCTATCATTGAGGAGGACTTTCTCTGCTTATGTAGTGTGCACACTGTAGGTGTGTGGAGAGTGACTCATTGGCTACTGAGAGAGAGAAAAGGTCCTTTTCCCTATCTAACTGCAAACACACACACACACACACCATCTTAAATCCCACCTTTCCCCAGATCTTAACATGCTCTGCTGGGTGTCGCTATGGCCACAGGATGTGGAGTGAAAACAGACAGACATGTGTCACAAAACCCATTAGCCTCAGTGTGTGTTTGCAGGTGCATAAGTGGTGCCTTTGATGTCCTGCTTGGGTCCTGAATGAGATTGCAGTAGCTTACTTTCTGATCATGAGCACAGCTGTCAGTAGAAGGTTTGAGCTGCTGAGCACAAAATTGTTGGCATTTGTCCCATGGCAGTGTAAACTGAGATGTTTGCTATGATGAGTGCAAGCGCCATGATGAAATGTGATGAGTGACAGTTGGGGACAGGGCTTTACATGACGGGAGATACTGCAGTTTTATTTCCGATTTATTCTGTGTGGAGAGCATTTTCAGAAGACAGTAATTTAGAGTTTCATCTATCTTTGACATCTTAAGTTATCTTAAAAAATAAATGTGATCTATGAAAAGCAAGAATAGGAGAGTGTGCAAGTTTATTTTGTCTAGCACAAACGTTTCCGGCTGTCTGTCTATCCGCCTCATTCTTATAAACACAGTATCTCTTGAACACTGTCAGTGAATTCTGCAAATTTAAACCATCGCTTGGACTGAAGGAAGAACTTGTTAGATTTGGTCAGGTTCAATGAGACATGATGTTGTTCTGCTTGTACTATGAAGCTTTATTTGGAATTATCCAGATAACTTAAGGCTTAAGTTAAGTTGGCTGCACTTGAAAGAATGAAAAAATGTTCTGTTGAAATAAAAAATCTTAAACAAAAATGATTTGCAGAATAGGACAAAGTCATTCAGGACACTTAGACAAACACACAACTAGGCAACACAAAATCAGTGCAGAGATTAGAAGAGGCAACCATGTGATTGTGTGTGAGAGAGGGAAGAAGGGGAAGAAAGTTCTGATTTGTTAAAGTTGGAAAAGACACGTGGAATAGGTGAGAGTCCACCCGAACCCTGAAACACTAGTGTGATACAGAATTAAGTGTGAAACTGCAGCTCTGCAGGGCAGCTGTAGTCAGGTCAGCAGTGATGGTTTTATGGTTAATAAGCAGGAATTCTCCTATGTTTTACCTTTGCTATAATAAGCATCATTTCAATGTTTAGACTGGTTTTGTAGACCTCTGCTGGAATAACAATTATAATCCATCAAATTTTCCCGTGTCTTGACGATAGAGTAATGATACTCTGTTAACTTGCACCGACATAAGCGTTGCTGACTTTCCTTTCTGGCTTCAAATAGGCTAAACTTAATTAATATAGTAGATGCTGTACAACTAAACACTAATGAAAGTGAAAATGTAAAAGGACTGGTATTTATGTGCTGCTCACTGATGCTTTATTTTATGCACTCGGAAAACTGTCTGTCTTACATCCACACTCAGAGTTAGTGTGGATGATGTCTTCATTTCATCGAAGTTGTCAGTCACAGAGCTGTGAGGGGCACAGGCAGGGTACACCCTGGACAGGCCGCCAGTCTACCACCAGAAAGACAACAGTTTATGCTCACATTCACACCTACGGACAATTTAGAATTACCAGTTAACCCATGTCTTTGCACTGTGGGAGGAAGCTGGAGTGCCTTGGGAGAACCCACACAGAAAGACCCAAGCTGGCCTGTGGGTTCAAAACCAGAACTTTCTGGCTGTGAGGCCACAGTGCAAACCACTTCAGCACCATGCCACCCCATCTTTCTGTCACAGCATCTTAATCTGTTCTTCCCTTCTACCTTGTAGCGATTTCATCATACTTACACACACACACACACACACACACACACACACACCCACACTGGTCCATGGTGTGGGATGCCATTTGTGAAGAGTAAATTGCTTGGCTTGTGGTTCACGACCAATTCACAGAATAGGAGCCGGACTGATTGAACTCATAAATCTGGTTCTGCGTGTGTGTGAGAGAGGAAGTGACAGTCCAGCCAAGCTGCAGTTACCCTAACTGTTATTTGTCCATTTTTACCCACCAGTTTAAAATGATGGGTAAAATTTTTTTTTTTTTTAACCAATTTTTTAACTGGGTTATTTATTCTGTACTGATCATGTCTGCACTTCATGTCTGATTTGTAACAGACAGAAATAGGAGCTGAAGTAGAAGTGGCAGTTGCAATTTTGGCATCAGTGATGTTAGTCAGATTCACAGCGATGTCCAGTTTTTTAACCACCTATCTAATTCAGTGTCACTGTCATAGGGCACCAAGAGTACAGAAATATTTAGCAGCCATCCGTAATCCAGGTAACTTTCTAAACACCCAGCAGTTTAGCAATTTACCCTGTTCACCAGGGTAAACTGCTAATTAGGCTCCTGGAAGGGCAAGAGGTCAGTGAGGCAGCCTGATGCTTTAAAAGTCATCAGTCAAATGTTAGCATCAGCTCTAAAGACAAGAGGCGCACAGAGTGAGGTGAGATGGTCGTTTTCGTGTGGTGTTTACTTCTGTGACGTCTTAAAGATTTATGCCATTCCAGCAGTATGCAGTAGAAAGTGCAGAAAACAGCCGAGTACTCTGCTACTGTATACTGGGGCAGAATGCTAATTAGCCTACTTTACTTCTGATGGCCTATAAAAAGACAGCACAGCCTCGGGAGAGCTTTTTGGGACTTGTCTGTCGTCTTTCTGTTCCTCTGCTCTGTAATGTAACCATGTAAATGGATCTGTTTATTTGCTAGAGTTATACTTCCAGTTCTGGGTTAGGGTTAGGTAAGGCCTGGGAGATTCATTTCAGTAAGAATTTCTGGTTCCAGCGGGTTGTTAAAACAAGGTATCGGAGATAAACAGATTACTCTTTACATTCATGTTCAATATTAAGCTCCTTTTAATTTCTTGCAGTGTAAGCCGGACAAGTTTTCCTCTTCTGAAAAAATTCAAACACGCACACCTTTTAGTGCAACTCGAGCCAAGATGACTAAAAGAGATGTTTCAAGAGACCTCAAAAAATCTGTCCAGAGGAAAAAAACGCTTAGGAAGAGAAGAAAAGATTAGTATGTGGAACTTGTGAAGGGAGGGTGCCTGGAGCTGCCTTTTCCTGCCTTGCCTGATGAAAGTTTTATGTTACAGTACAAGAATGAATCATCGTTGTGTTTGTCAGCAGAAACAGGTTAGACGTGGAAGAACTCGGAAAAAAGTTTTGTTTGTTGTATGAATGACAAAGAAGGCTCCCACTGACTGAGCGATTCGATAAACTGTGGTTTAGGTATTTAAAAGCTGTTCTGAGACATCTATTATTCACCACCAAAGACTTAAATTGAATATTAAACAACATGGAATAATTTCAGTGCTTTGAAATGTTTTCAGAAGCATTTCTGACATGCAAATATTCAATCTTCAATATCAATGCACACGTTTTTCTGATAATGACTAGCAAGTAGTCAGTAACAACAAGGTAGCTGATACATTCACACCATAAGTCCCACTAGCACCCCCTCCAGTCAGCTGTCGTTGCACACAGTGATTATAAGGACTTTGCAATGCTGGAAATGAAAGTGATATCTTTCCTTATTATCTTCAAGCATGTCCAGCAGGGAGACGGAGGCATGCCACAGAACCATCAGATTATTTAGAATTTCTTTCCCATGCATTTCTATTAATCTAGTGAAGTTAAGAACAGGAGGAACCACAGTCAGTACAGCTGGCTACTTTAAAGAAGTGATATCCTCAAAAAATGTAACTGCTAAAACTAAAAGGGTGTCATCAAGTCTGTCTGGGTATGCCTATTACAAAACAGAGACTGCAGTTTTTTAAATGATGTTACAATGAAGAGGGCATTTAACAGAAGATCAACAGTCCATGGAAGTTCATCCATCTATTTTCTTCCACCTCTACAGTTCAGGAACACGGTGTGTCTGAGGCCCATCGCAACTGTCAAATGAGAAGAGGTGGAAAACACCCTGCACAGGTCACCAGTCTGTCATAGGGGTGACACAGAATGACAACCATTTAGCTAATATACAGGAAGGAACACGCACCCTGCAAAGACAGGCTGTAGCTGGCTGGTAGATTGAAACCAGGACCTTCTTATTTTGAGACAGCCGTCCAAACCACCGCACCACTGATCAGCAGGGGTGATTGGAGACATGTTAAAAGTTGCTGAAAGTAAAGTATTGCTGGACTGGTAAAAAAAAACATATATTGCATGTAATTGGTGATACTGGACACAGTCAGTGGACTGTTAGTATTGGAGACGAACCAAATTTTGTCTTACTCATTATGTCAGATGACAATATTTGAGCTGGACCTGCATGAAGTTTCCCATAAATGTGGACCTTGTGTGTAAGTGTTGGATTTCTTGGCTTGTTTGTAGCTCAGTGTACTGCCCTAACTGTGTGGGGGGTTTTGTGTGTACATTTACATTTTTTTTTCTTTTTTTTTTTTGCACATGCAAGCGCAAGTCTTTTGTCCAACACGTGGTTGGTGTGAAGATGCACATATAATAATTACAAAGACTGACTTCTGTGCATAAGTATACAAGCTGAACTGTAATGGCCGATGTATTGCTATCTGCCTCTCATCCTATAGGCAGTGTGTAACGCTGCCTACAATGGTTGTTATTGTGCCACGCTGTCAAAGACCTGATTGTCAGACAGTAGAACAAAGAGTTCCCTCTATCAGGAAAAAGTCTGTGCTATGAGGCTAATAGAATAGGAAATATATTTTTTGAAGGTTTTCGACAGCAGTTCATTGAACTCACTACTATATATGAATGTACTGAAACAGTTTTGTTCTTTTTTCAGTTAAGAGTTTTGGTATCCCTACTTCTCGTACTACAGCCACTCTATAAGCCAGTATCAGAAAGTATGTGATGCTCAGCTCTGATCACTACCTTAAAATGTGAAGGACCAGGTACATGCCTAAATCACAAATATGTAGTGATGTATCTGCCGTATTAGACCAGTAACTGCTTGAGTAAACATAGCATACTACTACATAGTACTACTCTCTGCTCTGTGCGGTACATTTCCAGTGTTTGGAAGTTTTTCTTGTTCTTCTGCTCCTACTGTTGCACAGACAGTTTGCCATTTAGGACACAGTTTTATGATAATGGCCCAGATGGCGGTAGATGGCTGTAACCGAGGAATGAATAGAGTGTATTGACACCATACAGTCTGATACTGAAAGAGACTACAGTTGACAAAAAAGGCTGTTGACCTCCAGGATAGAAGCATGAAAGACGTAACAAGTCTTTTAGACAAAGAGCTTTTTTTTAAAAACAATTTTCACTTAAACTTCTGCTGTGAGTGTGCTGACGCTGATTACGTTACTCTGTTTGTGTGGACCAAGCAAAGTGGAGGGGTCACTGGGGATTTTTGAAATGAATCTGGTGCTTGTGATATGGACAGAATTTTGTTTACACATCACATTGATGGAAACAAAGCCATTTGTGTGTGTGTGTGTGTGTGTGTGTGTGTGTGCCTGTATGCATTGTCTTGAGTAGAACAGGACAAAGTTGACACTTCTGCTGGCTCATAGATAATGTTAGCTGCTCGAGGGTTAGTATGCCTGCTATGCTTCATATGCAACTACAACTGTCCCACCTACACATTACCCCACTCTCTGCTGCTTGCCCAGCAGCCAAGGGTGGATTTTGTGTGTGATTTTGAATCAGTACAATGATCTGCAGCATGGTTATGCAGTCACAGCAAGAATGTTCCTGTTTCAAACCTGCTGGCTAACGTTGGCCTCTCTGTGTGGAGTTTGCATGTTGTGATGCTGAACGTAGGTGTCAGTGTGAGCATAAATGGTTGTCCATCTCTTTGTATTTTCCGTGACTGCCGACCCATCCAGGGTGTACCCTGCTTCTTGTCCTATGACAGCTGAGATAGGCTACCCTGAAATGTATAAGCATTGAATAAAATGGTTGAACAATGATTTCTCTCTCTTAATAATACTGCTTGTGGTAAATTAAAAAGAATTCCCAATCTGTTTGGCTGAATATGTTTCCCCTGCCTGTGTGGCTTTTCCTCTGCTGTGGCTTGCTCCACAGTCCAAAGACATGCATCTTAGGCTATGATTTCTGTTCAGATCTCCTTGAGATAAGGTAATTGTTGCTTGTAGTGCGAGTTGTGAATGTTCATTAAGGCTAGAAAAGCTAAATGTAAAGTGGAAAGGCCACCGCACACCACTGACATGTGAATATGGCTAAAAATTGGTGTGATCTTGTGACCTTTGCTCTTAGCCTTGATGAATCTTTTCATTGACGTGTTTGAAAATCAATGAAAGAGTGCTTTCATAAAAGAGATAGTTGTACTTGTGCTGACTTTGTTCTTTGCATCTTAGAAGAGCGTCAGTTTTTTTCAGGTGTAATTTTCGCTTAAGGATACAGGCTGTTAATGGTATGATTGATGTACAATGTATGAAGAGGGGGCAGCTTTACAAAAGGTAGTCTGTGTGTTGGGAAGTGTTAAACTAGTAGCTCATGGAGAATGTATGCCTTCACAGAAAGCTTTCTCTATGGGTGTGTCCCCAGATGATTTATTGTCTATGGAAACTGCCAGAGTTTATACTTCTTCCAGGTGTCTTACAACACTTTATTACTTTATTATTACAGGTTTATTACTTTCAGTCCAGAGTGTCCAAGAGGCTGTTCAAGGAAGGAATGGTAGACTGACTCCTGGTCCAGATCTCTTGGAAGCCACCCCAACTAAAATCAAATCCGCAGCCATGTGGAACTCCTGAATTGACATTTTTTAGTGCTAAACGAACATCATTAGTAAAAGTTACGATAGCTTCCACTTGCCTGTCCTGTACCTGTTTATCTATAAAGATATAGAATGAAATTATTTTTTCAAAAACAGTTCGTGATCAATGATAAAAAAAGAAATTCCCATTATTTTGCTCTTTTCTCTTCCTCCATCTCCATCTCACTCTATCCTTAACCTCCTCTTCTGTCTCATCTTCATTACATCCACTAACCATCGCTTTTCCTCCTGCCTGGCAGCTTCATCATCCTCTGTCTGGTATAGCCACCCACCCCCTTCTGCACATGTCCATACCACCTCAGCCTTGTTTCTAACTTTGTCTACAAAAAGCTGAACCTGAGCTGTCCCTCTGTTGTACTCTTTTCTATCCTGTCCCTACGCCTGTATACTCCTAGTGCCTTTCCCAAGCCTGAATAAATGGGGAGGGTTGTGACAGAAGGGAATATGGCATCAGATCTTTGCCAGGTCAAACGTGGATCATAAAGAAAATAATTTGTCTCTGTGTCCTTTATTCAGCGTTTATATTTATTCATTAATGGAAATACATTCTTTAGAGGTGGGGAAGTGCCTGCAGACAAATGGAACATTTTTTCACATTTTTGGATTAAAAAGGGTTTAGTGATTATCACATCCACTGAAATACATTCATGTTAGTCATTAGCTCTTTAAGGCTGGGTGCCAAAGAAATACCAATCTGACAGTAAAGACAGTAAAGCTATGGCATGTTCCCTAGTGCCTGTGGATGAGCATACCAGAGCACTGACACGCTTTCTCAGCCTGGGAGTAGGGACACTGGGAGGGCTTATTTGTATGATAAGAGCTCCTCAGGCCAATAGACTGAGTGGACAGAGGAAATATCATGATTCAGCAGGAAGTGACGTGTCGGGTTACACACTCCGCCCTCTTTTCCACAGCAAAGACATAGAGATCAAGGCAGAAAGAGGGGACGAGGAGGGTACAAGTAAATGAGGCAGGCAGCGGTCTCATTCTTGCTGTGTGAGATCACACAGGGGCATTATGTGGAGATCTGCTTGACTGTTGAAAACAAGACTGGACAAGAGAAAAGAAGAGATACGGAGAAGGAAAATAACAGGGAGGGTGGGGAGAAGGACATAGGAAGGAAGGAGGGTGAAGGACGGGACTTGGAGGAGTTTGGAGATCTTTTGGATCTTGTTGCAAAGAGTCTCACAGGGCTGAGCTAAAGCCCTGCCTCGGAGTTAGCACAGCTGCCTTACTTGGGAGAAAATGAACTATCTGGTGAGTGTGTATGACAGTTTGTTTTCATGCACAATCACAGCCCATACAGCATGCTGCCTCTTTACGGTAAACCTTTTTTTCTGGCGTTTGTCTTACTCCTTCAGTTTCAGTGGTTTAGTGTGTTTTAGCAGAGCATGCTATACCCCAGCTGTGAATGCACTGTGAAGGAGAGAGAGAGCGAGACTGGATTTAACATTTCTTCTGTGGACCTACCTTTTGTTGGCTCTCAGCAGGGTGTGTGTGTGTGTGTGTGTGTGTGTGTGTGTGTCTGTGTGTGTGTGTGTACACAGCAACATTTCAGGCATGCCATTGCATAAATAAACCTTGTAAGTTATGTGCTTTAAGAAAAAAATATCCAAAGTAAGTGAAATTTCCCAGTTCTAAGTTGGATTGCTGAATATGTATTTCAAAGTATATCAAAACATAAGTCACTAATGCTTATAGATCTTAAAGATATAGAGCTACTGGTTCTTTTAATCTTTCTTCTTTGAGTGCGTTTTTGGACAGAATCAGAGCACACAGAGCCGCCATATTCACCACATTTAGCTGTTTGGTTTTTCCACTATCCTTTCCACTTTATGCCAGAAGAACAGGCTTATGTTCAAACAGAAGCCCCAGTGGACCTGAAAGGAGATTTTGGGGGGGCTTTGTGACTGAAAAGAAAGAGAAAAAAGAAAAAAGAAAAGGTCAGAGAGATGTGGTCTGTTGTTCTGCTTACTCAGAGGAAAGTAGGGAGAAATGTAGGTTTTATGGCCAGCTGACAGTCAGAGGCGATCCTTTGGTTGAGTTAAATGAGCAGAATCCGAGGCAGAACAGGATGCCATGTGCTGATACAGAACATGACAAAGATTTAGCTCAAACAATGGGGACTTGATGACTGGAGAGACAGAATTATGGTTTGATAGGGAGGGGGGAATTTGTTTGATAGAAAGAAAAGGACTGCTCCTTCCTTGCTATTGTTTCTGAATGTTGGCTCAACACTTAGTCTGTGTGTGTGTTTGAAGTAAGTACACAGTAAGGAATGTTGCACATAGTTAAATACTGTAGAGCAGATTGCTGTGTTTGTAATGAGCAATTACCTGCCAGTAATTAGTGTGTAATCAATATGAAATAAGATTCCGGTGTTGTGTGATTTACATGTAAGTCTCTCAGACCTTTTCCACTGACTCCACAAGCCTGCCCTGTTGTGTTAGTGTGTGCGTGTGTGCTTTAACATATAATATCGTTTTTCACTTTTAGTGAAAAATAAGGGCTGGTAACAAACTGCATTAGCATTAGCTAACCAGCAACCACAACAAGATGAAGTTGTGTTTAAGCGTATAGCCCTCTTGGACTGTATACTCGAAAGCAGCCTTTCTGTGCTTTCAGATATATCGCTTACAAATAGCTGTTTTCCATAGTTAAGTATATAAGGAACCACAAAATCACAAGTGGTATTTTTAGTGCATCCAATCAGTGGTTAAATGGATAAGGAATAATGAAATGTTTGGAGTCTCTCTAAGACCACAGCATTTATTAAAGTCCAAGAATACGGTCTCTTCCTAATTTACTGAAGTAAAACATCATAGTTTTTGACACAAAAATCGATTAGACACATTATTTAGGTTTTGATACTATTATTGTTTCACAATGACTAAAATGAAAAATGCATAAATGGCTGGTCAAATATTAAACAATTGATGGATTAAACAGTTTATTACTTCATAAATATCATCATTAGTAAGACTGTTTATTTTTATAACAGTTATATTTCAGTTTAAATATAATCCACCATATAAAAAAGTGTGAAATAGGATTTAAAAAAATATATATGCATCATCGTTTACAGGGTAGTTTGAACTGAGGAAGAAACTGACATGAATTTGGTGCATATGGTGCATTGTCAGAAAGGTTAGCAAACACTTAAAGCTCATAAATGTTTTTTATAGATTATATAGTTTGTTTTATTTTGATGCTAAGATTTTCACTGGGAGTGAGCAGAAAGGACAGGATTAGAAAAGAGTGTGTCAGAGGAACGGCTCAGTTGGAGTAATTTGGAGACAAGGCTGAGGTGGTTTGGACATGTGCAGCGGAGGGAGAGTGGGTACACTGGACAAATGATGATGAAGATGGAGCTGCCAGGCAGGAGGAAACGAGGAAGACCTCAGAGGAGGTTCATGGATATAGTGAAGGAGGACACGCAGACGAACGGTGTGACAGAGGAGGATGCGTTAGAGGCAGACGATCTGCTCTGGTGACTCCTGAAGCGAGCAGCTGATAGGAGAAGTTGGATTGTTTTATATTGATGAGCTTATTTGTCTGTGTTTTAATTGGTATTTTGTTTATAATTTTGTTTTGTAATTGTTTTAAAGCTTCTATTGTCAACATGTGAAGTGTTTTTTGTGGACCCCTGGATGTAAACTATCCTTATAGAGCTGCTGGAATAGCTGGAAATACTTAATGTGGTTGAGGTGAGAGAGCCTCCTGTATAAAGCATGCAGCAGGAAGCAAATGTTTCACTCGTTGTCTAGTGGTCAATATTAGCAGTGATTTCTGAACATCCTCAGCAATCCCTCATCTCATGGACTTTGAGAACAGTGGAAAATGGCTGAGTAAACACAGGAGATGGATATTGCTGTTCCACCCCTACTCCCAACTCCAAATATAAAGATTGTATTATAGTGTAGGATGATACGGAGATGCTCTATTATCATCATGAATAGTATTACAAGTGTAACAGACTGTGATTGTCACTGATGCCTCAGTGCCTCAGTTTAAGTTCAAACCTCCAACCTGGCCTTCCACCCACAGTCCAAACACCTGTATGTCAGGTTAACTATTCATTTCAAGCAGGCCTTAGGTGTGGAAGTGAGAGCTTGTGGTTGTCTGTCTGCCTGCCTTAGTCCTGCCTCACCCAGTGCAACAATGTAGCATAGTAATGTGTGGATGGTGCTGTATGGCACATGTTATTCATTACAACTATATTAAAACTTAATTTACCCCACTGCTTCTTATGGACTGAAATATACATATAAAGATATAATGATCACTATTAAGATTTGCCAGAGATCTTTACTGTGTCAGCCCATAACCTCTTTGTCAGTGTATTCTGCCCTTACTGATTGAGTCATCCAGGCCTGACTTACAGCAAGAATTTCCCTCTGTCTCCTACATGACACTTGACACATACAGAAACACCATCTCTCTGTCTTACGCATACCCAGCATCTTCTGACTTTTGGTGATTAGGTGTCCACCCTCATTTACCAAATCTCACATAAACTGAGCCAGCAAACACAGCAGTCTTTACTGCTCCGCTGGATAGATGTCATCTTGTGTTTTTAATAAATCAATGGTTGAATCCGTGTCACTGAGGCGCTGCCCATACACCTGCCCAAGTGGATCCCTTCCTCTCATGGAACCTACTGTGCCTAAAGTCACAGTCCTGTTAGAATAAGGTAAATACACCAACTAATCGCAGTCAGAAAAGTCACATTTTGTTAGCTATGTACCCACTTGTGGCTGGCCTGTATATGTACCGTATTTTTCGGACCATAATGCGCACCGGATTATAAGGCGCATTAAACGAAAACAGTCAGATAAGTCAAACTTTACTCAGCTCATTCCTCTTGCTTCCTGCACTTCCGTACCATTGATTCATTAATGTCGAATTCTCTGGCAGCTGCTCTATTCCCATGTTGTTCCAGTGTTTTTCTAATTTTTGCTATGTAACTTTGCACTGTCCACTTTCTGCTGTAACAAAACACATTTCCCAGGTGTGGGACTAATAAAAGTTATTTTATCTTACATTAATGACTAACCTTGTATTGTGGATGGATTCTCTCAGATGTTCTCCACTACTGAAGTTTGGTCCGTTTACAGCATCTTTCCATGCAATTGCATTTGTCAAATTCAGCGTTCATTCTCCAACTTCACTGTTATGCTTTGTTATGCTAACATAGCTGTGTCGCTAGCGATCACTAGCACAGCATCATATACCAGCTAGTCCAACTTCAGTAACCCTACAAACGTCACTGCTGTGTAGTTTTCTGTCTTCATTTATGTTGGAAGTGATAACAGAG
>VUQG01036013.1:0-25582 GCA_015106755.1 Etia nguti
ACTTTTATAAAAAAATAAAAAAAAAAAAACAACCAAAAAAAATAAAAAAAAAAAAAAAAAAAAAAAAAAAAAAAAAAATCCAGGTATGCTTTTACTTCACTGTCAATGTGTTTTTCGATCGTTGATCGCGTAGAAAACCCTTTCCAGATGGTATTGCATGGTTTATCAAAATCTAATGGTTAATCTCCTGTGCTCAGAAGATCCCTCACAACACAAACCACGACAGAGCCTCCATCATGTTTTACAGATGGCTGTAGACACTCACTGTTGTACCGCTCTCCTAACCTCCTCTGTACTTATTGAAAACAGTTTGGGGGGAAAAAAAAAATCAATGTTTGATTCATCACTCCATAAGACCTGTTGCCATTGACTTTCAGTTCGTGTGAAATTTGACACACCTGAAACTTCTGCTTGTTTCCCTTCCTTAAGAACAGCTTCTTGACAGCCACTCTTTAACTTAGATCATTTCTAATGAGGCTTCAGTGAACAGTAGGTGGCTCAGCTGAAGGTTCAGATGCAACTTACAGATCCTGTGTGAGGTCTTTGCTGGATTTTCTTTTTTTTTACTATTTCTTAAGGACATGACTTTCATATACTGCAGATAGTTCATCTTCTGTAGATAGTCTTTTAGGTGTGACATTTCCTCTTTTGCCCTCCACTTCTCCAGTTTCCTCAAATTTTTTAAGGATAGCAAAAACAACCAAGAAAAGCCAACAACGAAAAACTTTGAAAGACCTTTAGAAAGCCTGGAGAATTATTGCTCAAGATGATTTTAAGCAATTATAAGGAGGTCTGGCTGCTTGGAAGGAAAATAGAAATTAGGGGTTGCTCGAGACTTTTGCACAGTACCATACATTTTAACTACATATAATTTAAGGTGGGTTTTTTGTTTGTTTCAGGGACAATTAGAACATGTCAGAAGTTTCTGATCCGATACAACACCCAGCAGCTCCATCGAATGCTTCCTAAATGTAAAAGCGAAGGTAAATAATTGATTTGAACATTAAATTTTGCAGTTTTGGTCAGTGTGTTTCTTAACACTACACTAATTTCTACATTTTCTACACTTCTACATTTTAACTTTCGTTTTAAATTATATAGGATGTGATCAAGCTCTTCAGTTGTAGATCTTGTAGTTCACTGAAGACAACAAACATTGGATCTCGGGACAAGATATAGAAAATGAACAAAGAAAAATGCTATTTGACTGATTTCTCCTCTTTTTATTTGCAGAAGAAAAACAGCAGGTTCGCAAAGCCATTCTAAGCTGTTCCCTAACAGAAAGCAAGGAAGCATTTGAAGAGGATTCAGAGAGTGAGGAGGAAGAGGAAGAAAAGGAGTGACTTGACCGCATGCTGGGACCTGTGCTCAGGTTCAAGTAGGATGCCTGGTTGTGCTTGTTTTTTTTTTTTGTTGTGACTGAAAGAGAAAGCTGTATGAAGCATTTGATGAAATGCATTCACAACTGCAAGAATACCTTGCAGCAGTTACTCAGTGCTTTTGTTACTTTAAACCCCTCCACCTCCTTCTTTAGATAATTCTCTGCACTGGAGGGACAGTTTACATGAATAACTTGGAGTTGCAGAGTGCTCTGATGGACTGTCTGAGTGTCTTTCATCAGCAAAGTCATGTGTTTGATCACATGATCATCAGTTAGATGGTTAAATAAAACTGCATTTACACAGTGCAACACAGTACTATGCTCTCCTTCTGAAGAGTCAGACATTTAATTTTGTGTATTTTATTTGTATTGGTTCTTTTTTTTGTCATAATATTTGTAAATTAAAGCCATGCTTTGAAGATACTGTTTGTGATGCTGTCCCAACACTTTTTTACTCCACATGCTCACATAGCCCATCTAGATCATATAGGCAATCAAATAGGCATTTTCATAATTTTATTAAGAATATACCATTCATTGTCTATAAAGATATAGAAAGATGTTCTGTAGTATGTATACAAAATTATGGATACTCATACATACAGCAGGCTGTATGTAAATCATGACATCACCCACTGGTTAGTGAGGTCCAGAAAGATATACTACAAAAGTTCAACACAGCATGGCTTGCTTTGCATTAGCTGGGTTAATAAAACTAAAAACTGCAGAGGAAGAGATCGGGTATCACAATGATGGTTATCAGCTTTCTCGGTTAAGGTGAGCTTTCTGCCTCGGGCTCTGTGCACGCTCAAACAAAAAGGGGTATTCCATGTGTCGTGACGCTGCACAAAATGATCCCTATGAGTGCCGCTTATTCTAAAAAGAGATGTAGTCAGACGATGATGGTGAAAAAAATGTAAAAGAAGATGAAAAATACAGTAAAATACAAAACTTATGCAAAAACGATGAGCTTAATGCTGCAGAAAATTGTTAGTCTTGAAATTTAGTGCACAGAGAGGTAAATTAAGCATTTTAATGTGAGTTAATTATTTTGATGCTGAGTACGCTCTCTGCACTGCTGTTTATTTCTAAGGTGAAGGCTGCAAGTTGAAGCTCTGAAGCAAACAACCTCTGGATCTATTTAAAAATAAAAGTTTCCATTGCCTGATGAAGAAAACACGAAGACGAGATTGAACGGGTATTCGTGGTGTGTGTTCTGTGTTCTAGTAGCTGCAATGCAAACTGTGGACAGAGCATGCTGTTAGGCTAATGCCTTGTAACTGATAAGTCATTAACCAGTGAACAAGCCTGGGTTAAATATCCAACTCCAAGATTAACCATGACTTATAAAATTAACTTCTTGTTTCCAGTATCTTAGTTTCTACATTTATGGTCTTATGAGGTGAGGCCCCCACTTTTACCCCTGTGCATACTTAGATTTGCAGACAAGGTCTTCTTGTGATCCCATGTATCCATTTGAAAACTAAGAGAGTTTTGTACATTGAAAACCTTAATGCCAAAACTTTGTGGCATTAAAAACTTAAACTAAACTTTTCAGACAGGCATTTGGGTAATGTTTTTGGGTTCTGGTTCATTTTACTTGGTTCATGTGTCTTCATTTTAAAATGTTACTTTTTTGGCCAGGGGCAGCCATTCAGGAAAAAAGTGGCTTAAAGAAATGTGGAAGTAAGCTAAAATGGCTAGTGTGAGGCCCTAGTTAAATTGAGGGTCTGGACCAAGGCCCAGTATAGAGGTAAAACCAATTATTTACACAATCGGGCACAGCTACTCTAGCTGACTCCTTAAAAAAAAACTCAAAACAAACAAACAAAAAATAATAATAAAAAAAGAGCTGGTATAATACAAAACAAAACAAAACATGAAGTATGAAGAAAACAAAAGTATCCTAAACGTATTTTATCACCCTAAATCCAATAAACTAATCCTACTCTGACATGGACGTTATTACTACGTCTCCCATGATCCCTCGCTGGGCCTCTTTACTAAACAAATCGGCAGGCAGTACAAGACACATCCGGGTCTCTCAGGTTCCTGTCTGGCGACCCGTCGCCGTTAGTGCAAGCTCGTTTGGAAGGATATATTTTTTTTGGCAAAAATCTCCGAATTTTTCGGTTTTCCAGCTTTTGGAAAACATTTATCGCCTTGTTAAGGGCATATCGTTTTCCTTAGCGAGTAAAAATTATAAACTCGGGGGGTCTTGGCCCCGCGTGACGATTTTTCGTCCTCACTTCCAACTGCTCCGATAACTTGAGACGCCGAAACCGTGTCTCTTATTTTTTTCTCGGGTTTGTTTTATGGTCAAGATGTCGCCGTGATGGGGTCTCCGCGTTTGACAGAAATGAATCAGGGCCTTCGTCGCCTGACCCGCACTCACTGCAGCCCGCTTTCCTTCTCCGTTTTTCCGTTTTATGCTAGAGAGCTCGGCGGCTCTCTGCCCGGAGCTCGGCCTCAACACCGCTCACTGCACGAAGACAAACATGGAGAAAAACCCCAACAGCAGCAGCACCAAGGTTCCGCCCCGTTCCAGCTCCACAGGCCCGGCACCGGGCGAATCTAAACCCAAAACAGGTGAACACATATCAGAAAATGGCATAAATATCACATGAGGTTGCCAAACACATTGTATGCACTTGCAGCTAAACACCCATTGCCCTGTGGCCTGTTGGGGCCTAGCCGTACTGCAGAGGTTGTTTACCTTGTATGGCTAAGGATCTGACGTAGCTGTCAAAACATTTGATCCACTAGCTGTCACAAAAGTACCCGATACTTCCATCCGGCATTGTTTTACTTATTATTTATGACATGATCATACATTTCTGCTACCACACTACTGCTACTAATGTGGATAAATAAATATTTTGTTGTATATCCCAAAAAGTTGATTCTGTTCATCTGGAAAACGCTACGTCCAGATGAACAGAATCAACTTTTTGGGATTTACTTACCTGGATGATTGAGCATGCATCAAGACATTTAGTTGTAAAGTTTTCACAAAACACGTATGTTTTCAGATGCATGAAAACTGCTCTTTTGTTTACTAAATCTTGAAAAAAATGCACTGAAAATCCAAAACAAACAAATTAAGATGTGCTTTTATTAAGCAAACACCACTGAGCTCTATAAGAAGCTGGAACATTTGCACTTTGTTCTTCATATGGGGTGGAAATGTGCATAAGGCCTACAGACCCAATTACAGGAAACTTAACCAAGTGTTTTTAGACATTGGGTTTTTCACATTACAAATCTCCTTGAATTGTGATGTTTATAAATGTTTCCCCCCTAACACTTTTAAAAAAACATTTTATTTGGATTTTAGAAGGTAAAAATAATGGAGGCTCCAAGCGTTACAGCCGCAAGCGTGAGCCCTCCTTTCCTAAAGCCGACAGTTTCCCTGGCCCTCGCCGCACCAATTCACAGAAAGGCAAGAATTTTGACAAGAGACCCCCTCAGAGAGGTGGAGGACGACAGTATGGAGTTACAGGTGGAGGACGACGTGAGGAGGTGCGTGTTTGCAAATGCTGATGTTGTACTGACCTAATTTAGCGGTGAGAAAACTTCAACAATTACTTGTTGACATGCATTTGATCAAATGCGATCGATCCCCGTGTCTCCAGGTAGCAGAGACGCGCCGGGCCGAGTTCAGCCCGGCTCAGTTGGCAGGACCGAAAAAAATAAGCCTGAACCACCTACTGAACTTCACTTTTGAACCCCGTGGAGGTAACGGTGGCATCGGAGACGGAGGCCACTCCTGTTGGGGCCGTCGAAACAAATGGGGCCACAAGCACAAGCCCTTCAACAAGGAGCTTTTTCTGCAGGCCAAGTAAGCAGCCTCCCGAACGAAAATGATTCTGAATGCAGAGACACAACGTTTGGGATTCATCAAACCTTTGTGTGTGTTGCAGTTGTCAGTTTGTGGTGACTGATGACCAGGATTACAAGGCTCACTTCACTGATCCAGACACTCTGGTCAACTGGGACTGTGTGCAACAAGTGGTGAGTTATCCTCCATGTTTTGATAGGGAAATATGTTTACTTAACTACCTGTATTTAATCAAATGAAAGTATGCGTCTTGACAAACCATTTCTGCACATTCTGCAGCGCATTTATAGCCACGAGGTGCCATCGTGCCCCATCTGCCTGTACCCTCCTGTGGCAGCCCGCATCACCCGGTGTGGACACATCTTCTGCTGGCCGTGCATGCTGCACTACCTGTCTCTTAGTGACAAGAGCTGGTCCAAGTGCCCCATCTGCTATGAGGCAGTGCACACAGCTGACCTGAAGAGGTAAATAAGAAGGAAGCAAAACATTGTAATCTGTCTAAAGGAGACAGAGGAGTTTTTTGTTTTTTGTTTTTTTGCCCGTGGCTAATTTAGACATCATAAATCTTAGTATATACAAATTAGTTCTTTGCCGCTTGCTTACAAACAGCTGCCTGTCTCTGTCTTCCACCTGTGAGCCCTGCGCCTTCACATATTCTCCTGCTACATGGAGATATTAAAACAAGTTAATTTAGTTTGCGCAGGGTTTTTTGGCTTGTTTGTTTGTTTTTTAACCACTTGCTTGTGTTGTTGCAGTGTGGTTGCTATGGAGACCAGACAGTATGTGGCTGGTGACAAGATCACCATGCGCTTGATGCGAAGAGAGAAGGGGGCTCTGGTGGCCCTGCCTAGCTCTCAGTGGGTGAAGGTGGAGGAGCCTGTTTGTTTCGGAGGTAAGTCTGTGCCAGTTTTACATACAAGATCATTTTTCAGTTTTTAATTCATATAAGATTGTTTATTGAGTTACTCTGTTATAAAAGTATTTTTAAACTCTGTTCACATTTATTTTATAGATGCATGTTTGAGTCCATATTCCAAGCTGCTGCTGACCTCCCCGGCACAGGTCCTGAACCTGGTGGCAGAGGAGAAGGGAGTTCTTCAGGCTCAGCTTAGCCAGGAAGAGGATGCTCAAGGGTGCTTCATCCAGAGCGCCCTTTGTCTTTTACAGGTAAAGCTACGTGCACATCTTTGGCAACTAAGACATAACAACATAGACATAACGCAATAGACAAAATAAAGTGAAGACCAAATGTCAGTAAAGTGAAATAAGTGCATTTAAATTGTATGAATAAACATGCAAAAGCACAAGTATGCTAAATTGTTTGGTTTGGGGTTTTTGGTTGTTTTTTTTTTTTGCTGTGCTGCCAAATCCATTTTCTCTTGGGTTTTTTGGGTTTTTTTTTTTTTTTTTTTTTTTTTTTTTTTTTTTTTCCTTCTTTTTTCATGCCTGTGGATCTTAAATGGGAATACAGTCTGGATTTTTCCCCAAAAAACTCCTATACTTCAAGAGGTGTTCAGTGCTTGAACAAATGAATTCTTAAAACAGGCCTATCTAAATCATTGTAACTGTAGCTTTAAGGAGCAAAGCGTCTCTGGTGAACCAGGCCAAGCCACCTGTCAGCTCATGGTTTAACCATTGTAAGCCGACCCTCCTTTGTGACCTTTCTCTAAACCAGAGTAGGAGATGGAGTGAAACCCGCTTGAACTGGAATCCCAAACAAAAATGCAGATGAAACATCATGAAATTTAACCCAACTCCAGAAAAAGATTTTAAAAAAATAATACGAGCACTAATTTACTTTCATCCATGAAACAACAGCACCATAACCTCATGTAAGAAAACCAATAAACTGACGTTTAATCACAATTCTGACTTTTTTCTCAGAATTCTGGGGGAAAAAAGACGTCCCCACTTTTTTTTTCCTTCTCCAGTGGCCCTTATCCTCTTCCGTACATTCTAGATGCCGTTCAGTTAAAAAGATTTTCTGTGATTTTGATCACTTTTTTGATCACCAGCAAAAAGAATGTGATATATCTGTGCCCACTTTGCTTCTGTGAAATAGAATCAGCAAGGGTGGTCACAGTGGGGGGAAAAAAACACTCTTTGGGATTAAGAAAGCACTTCAGAAGGAATGACATTACTAAAAGCCAACCATATCCATTTGGACAGTACCGCTAGTTAAGCCAGCATCACAGCACTTTAATGTCTCTCTTGTCCCCCTCCGCGCGCGTACGCCACACGCACACGCACACAAGCATGCACACGCACATACACATACATAATTTTCTTAAGACACGATTTGGTTCAGCTGCTTGAACTGCTTTATTACGTTTTTTTCCAGTTCAAGTACAGTTCAGTCCTCTGATCCCCTCAGCAATCCCTGGGGTACAGCCAGAGATGGACGCATGACATGATTAATGGGCAGCAGAGGTGGCTGATGGGACATCAGGAGAGGGTGTTTGTGTGGTGGGGGGATGTCGGTGGGCACACAAATATTGAAACGTTACAAGCAATTGAGATCCATTTTGTTTTAAATGAAATGGATCTCTGAGCGCATTTGCTGCAATCACCTGTAGAAAATAGTGACATCATGCAGACAGATTTGCTTCTATAATCATGAAATGCCTAAGTCTCCAAATAAGATGTATTGTAGGAACCAGGTATGACAAGGAGTCTCTGGTTTCTTCTGCATCGATTTGACCATTTACAAAAAGCTGTCCTTTATTATACTGGTACAGAAATATAAAAGTGGCTGAAAAATGTATAGAGCACTTGGTTGAGGTAGGTAAAAGTTAGCAGTATGTGAAAATGAGATGCTGGCTTGTGATAAGGTTAAACACTGATATCCAGCAGAAAAAGTGAAGACACTCTCACACTAAACCCTTGACCACTTTGGCCTTACTTTCTGCTGTTCCACATTTAGGGCTCATTTTTTTCCTAATGGCACTAAATGTCATCTGACTGTCCAAGAGATACACGACTGGTTTGAGGTATTCTCTGTTTCAGACAAAAGTTAACATCGTTGTTGGCTTGGACCTGCCAGTTTTATAATCTTGCTGTCATTTAGCTCCATTATGACAGTAAATATAATAGCAGAAGCAGATACTTCCAGCATAAAACTTCAATGACCTAACTTTTCAAAGCCTGACAAGGAATGAACAGATAAAAGGTCACCATGTAAATGAGGCCATTTCCTCTAAAATGTCATGATATCGCATATTTTACCAGTGCCTGCTGAAACAAGCAAAAGCAAACAACAACAAGCAGGTATTATGGTGGAACTGGAGTTAAAGGTAATTTCGGTGTCTACCTGTGAACGCTGCACAGTGTTCCTCCTGACATGTCACTGTTGCGTTTGTGTGCGTGTGTGCACGCATGCCTGCTCGTGCGCGTGTGTTATATGACAGAGAGAAAGAGACAAGGGTAGACAAAATGTGCCCCTCTAGCCTTTGTAATTATGTGCCAATTTTCTCCCCGTCAGTTGCCTTTATCATCCCTCTTAGATCTCACCTAGGGGTCGGAGACTGTCACACTCTGGCACCTCCATCTCTCAATGTGTGCCGGATGAAATGTAGAAGTCCTCCCATTGACCTCTGCCTGCCAGCTCCCGCTTCCCTCTCCCCCTTATTTGTTTCCTCGTAACAGGAGACATTTGGAGATAAGAATAATTATCAATCAGCAATCTCAGCAGCTATTTATGCAGCCACTGAAGAGGAGACAGTGGATGGGTGTTACTTTCTGACACTGACTTGAGATGCCATGATAGATAGTCTGCAGATCTCTTCCTCTCAGAAAATGATCTGTAAGAGATTTCAACATGAGGACAAACAAAATTAAACTTACTTTTTAATTAAAATTTATTAAAATGCGTGCTATAGGAAGTAATTTTATATTTATATTTATTTTTTAACGACTGTGAAATATGTAAATCTTTAGCTGTTGTCAGTTTGTCAATTCCTCTTTTAACATTTACGCTTCAAATCACCAAGAAACCTGACATTTTGCAAGCAGACCCTTGGGTTAAATTGATGTCAGTGGCCTTAGTGTACACTCATGTGACATGATGCTTCACCCCAGCATGGAAAGAAAACTAGTAATAACAATCCCCTATCTCATGTGACATTTGGGCAAGCAAAACTATAGGATAGGAGACAAGAATAAAGAGCATATTACTGGGCTGCACACAGCCTTCCACCCTAACATGCAAGTTACGGTTGCACAAGAGAAGGTAATCCCACTTAAGCCTTAATTGTCTGGCATTCCTCATTTTTAAAATGTCACAACTCTATTGCTCGGAGAACATTTCTGTCAGCCCAAGGGGACGAGGCATAATTAGAAAATATGTTCAACTCAAGGAAAACATGATTGAGCTTAGATGCCTCTCAAGGTTTTCAGCATCACTTGTTTTCTAAGACACACACGAGGAACATTGTGTTTTATACAGCAGTGAATTTCCATGTTGGAGGCAGCTCATCTGGTTAGTTCACTTTCTCATTTGATTCTGATATGAAATAATAAAATAACTTGCCAACGTTTTGGAACCGTGAGGCTTTCTCTCGGTTTAAAGTGAGACAAATTGTGGTTTCCTGATAATAGACATTGACATGCCAATTAGGTCGGCCCCACTGCGTGGTCAACCAAATGGACCCCAGCTGTCCCTATTAAAGCAGATTGATTCCTGCTTTAGCTGAGTAGAAACACCGATTGAGTTTAACAGTTTGTTGCTGTTGTTTTTGGATTCCAAAAGCAGCGATCCATGTGAGATAATAACCACTGGTCTCATCTTTTTTTTTTTTTTCTTTTCAGCAGACAGTAAAATATCACATTTAATCAAATTGTATGCAATCTGCCAACTGCAGATGTCAAATTAGGCCAGTGTTTCTGTATGTTCCACCTTCTCATTTACTGAGTCTTACAACAGGGTGAAAAACAGATATTTTCCAGTTTTCCGCAATCTTCTAACTTTCTCGCGCAAGTCGAATGATTGATTAGCCAGGTTTAAGTATAGATGTGGTTATTAAAAACCTCACTGCCTTTCAGGTAGTAATGCCTGTCTTGACATTGAGACTCAGCTGGACATTTGACAGGTCGGTGTAGTCCACGCATGGAGGTGTTATTTCACCCAGAAGTTAGAGCCACATCCACCTACGCCATTTCAAGTCAGGGTGACAAGAGACTCGGTCCCGGTGGCAGAATTCTGTTTTTTAATATCGTCTACAAAGTTTGTTGAAAGAAGAAAGTTCACAACTTTCAGCTTTAGGGACTTGGTGTTAAGACGTTTTAAAGGATTGAAAAAACACGTTTTTAAAAAGCCTCTAAATGTCTGTAATCACAACTCAGTAAATGAGTAAGTCTGTACAGTAAGCAGTAATTGTTTGCTTCTCTTTTTTTTTACTCTTAATCTAGCACCTCATTGCTTTTTTTTCGAAACCGCTCAACTAATGATTATGAACCTTTTTTTTTTTTAAACAGACTAACAAAACACATTGCTTAATTTTGTTTTTGCCTTAATTGCCAAACAAGGAAATGCTTAGTGTGTGAGTAAAGATGTTTTTAAACTACGCTACAATGACCCTGAATTTTGAGGGTCTATTAAAACATGATGCCGTACCCCGGTGTACAGCTACAGCCTGAAGAGCTCTGTTGTCTCCACATTGTGTCATCACCATCTGTTTTTACATCTGGGACCCCATTTCCCCACAGAAAAGCTGTCGAACATCATCTCATCTATATTTAGCGAGGCTAATATCAACTGGTGTTGACATTCCCTTCTCTCATTACACTGTTATCACAACCTTGTAACCTTTGAATTAATTAGCAGCTGCAAGTCAATTAGCCTCCCCAGCAAATGCACCCTGCCTGTCAAAACACCCTTCAAAACCTTGAGACTCCAAGAGTTTAAAATAACTGCTTGGGATTGAATCTCGCTTGTTGGCAATTGTCAGTTCGGCTTGCATCAAATAAAGAGTAAAGCTAATAGCTTTTTATCTTTGATGAACCTTCACACAAGCTCAAAAACTATTTAATGACTTTAAATTGAAATTAGGTCAGATACCATTCTGCTCACAGTTGATTTGCAGGCTATATTTTGGGGCATAATGCCCTCTAAATATTTTTCTCTCTACAGTATGGCAGCATGCCAACCAGAGCATGAGAATGAATGCTTTATTACTCACTGGTACTTTTACTTTGCTCAAATCCAAAAGCATATCATTGCAGCATACATCTACAAGCACTGCACAAATGTAATTTATTCACAAATCTCATTACACATTAAATCATAAATGAATACATATATTCTCGTGTGTAAAAGTTCAATTTATGTTAAATTCATTTTTAAATTATGATAGCTTCCAGCTGGCATTTTTGTCCGCTTAGTTTGTTATTTATATTGTGTCCGTTGTTCCACTTTTATTTATAGTACACCAATATTACAATCAAGCTGAAACCTCCGGGGCTGAAAACTGCAGCCAGAATGTAAGTGCCAAAACATGCCTTTGATCGGCCACTTGAGGTTGGCTCCAAATGTGAGTCAGCTGATTTTAAAATACATTTATTTTTAAAATGGGTATTTAAAGGCTGGTAGAAAAAGTAAACATCCTGAGATTAGTTAGTAACTTTGCATCCTCCTGTCCAAATATGATCACCTTTTCTTCCACATGACCAAGATGTCAACAGCCATAAAGTTAAAAATCACTGCCTCAAAACATGACTTTACTGATGCTGGGTTGTTGCATCTCTTATTAACATACGTAAATGTGTTTTTTGTATATTTTACTGTGTAAACTGGATGTCAGCAGATGGAAAAAAAAACAATTCACAGGAAAAAAAAACCTAAATCCTATGTACACCTGACAACTTTAAGTCAGGTCGCTGAAGTTTGCAGACATTTGACATTTACAGCATTTCAGTCTAGTTGATAACTAGACTTTGACTGGGCCACTGCACCACTTCCGCCGTTCTGTTGTAGATTTGCTGCTCTGCTTAGGAACATTGTTTGTTTCAAGACCAAACAGGATAATTATGCTAGACGGATGGCTACAATAGTTTGGTATACAGAGAAGGTCATCTCAATGACTGCAAGGTGCCCAGGTCCTGTGGCTGCAACAAAAGCCCAAATCATCACCCCTCCATCAACATGCTTGACAGCTGGTGTCATGTGTTTGTGCTGATATGCTGTGTTTGGTTTTCTCCACATGTGGTGCTGTGAATTATGGCCAAACATCTCCACTTTGGTCTCATCTACCTAAAGGTTACAGAAGTCTTGTGCTTTACACAGATTTAAGTTTGCAAACTTAAGCCACGGTAACATGTTCTTTTCGGCGTAAGAAGGCTTTCTCCTGGAAACCATTCCAAATCAGCCATACTTTTCAGTTGTGCAGTCATGAACTTTACCATTAAAGTTGCAAACAGTGGGCTGTAGAGTTGTTTTTTGGAGTTTCTTTGAGCACTTCATGCTCTGGCCTTGGGATGAATTTGCTGGAACGTCCACTCCTGGGAAGATTGCGGCATTGTATTATCACCAACCTGAATGCTCCAGGCCAGCAAACTGCCAAAACGTCTGCTTTTCGAGAGGTGGTGATACTACCACCTACCCCCTCATTACTGTGTAGGCAGTAAGAATGCAAGTTTTCCACAAGACTTTATCCAGTCATGGGAAAACTTTCTTTTTCATAGAACTGTAAATTACACTCCAAGAATATTTGCTGTGCTCTGGATCTTAATGAATAATGAAACAAAACAAAAAATAGTTGTGGTGGTGGTCGACACAGTGATGAATACAAAATGTAGCCTTACATTTTGATGTTTCCACATGGGCTCTTGTTCCTGCTGTGAGCTGAATTTTATCAGGTACCTGCTCCTGTAGTGAACTTTGACTCAGAGGACTCTGTTGATTAACTGTGCCCTTAAAGGCATTTATATTAAAAACAGTGCTCAGCAATCACCTAGTTTCTCTGTTGCTAAAAAAAAACAACCCCCAAAAAACAAGAGAAAGCTTCCATTTTCTTTTATTTATTTATTTATTTTTGGTTTGCTTTGTTTTGTTTTTCAACTGACTAGACTGTGATTTATGCTGCTTGTATACAATGACCTCAAAAACTCTCTTTGAAAAGGTTTCCAGTGGGACATGGTATCATTTATAAACATAATGATGTCAAGGGCGTGTGTCTGCTGTGGGCACGTTTTTTGTTTGAACTTCTATTTGTTTGTGTTTACATATTCATATATATTCACATTAACCCCTTCCGCTGCGATTACATGCGCAGTAGCATTCCAACATTATATATGGAGACACTGTCCAGCTACTTTATTAGGTACACTTTGCTAGTACTGTTTACAAGTTTGCAATTTGCATCATAGCTGCCTTAATTCTTCCTAGCATAGATTTAACAAGGTGCTGGACAGATTCTTCAGAGATTTTGGTCCATATTGATGCAATAGCATCACAGTTGCTCCAAATTTGTCGCTTGCACATCCATGATGGGACTCTCCCATTCCACCACATCCCAAAGGAGCCTTATTAGATTGAGATCTTGTGACTCTGGAGGCCATTTGAGTACAGTGAACTAATTTTCATGGTCAAGAAACTAGTTTGAGATGATTTGAGTTTTGTGACATGGTGCATTATCCTGCTGGAATCAGAAAAGGGTTCATTGTGGTCATACACGGATTTACACGGTCAGCAATAACAACCCAGGTAGGCTGTGGTGGTGTTTTTGAGTTACTGTTGCCTTCCTATCAGCTCGTGTGGTAAGCCATTCTCCTCTGACCTTAGACATCAAGAAGGCATTTTCACCCAGAGAACTGCCATTCACTGGTTATTTTCTTCTCCTTTTTTGGACCTTTCTCTGTAAACCCTGCAGATGGTTTTTTGAGAAACTGTGCCACATTCAGAGTCATCAAATCACCTTTCTGCCCCATTCGGAAGCCTAGATTGAATTTCAGCATGTTTAATCATGACGACATGCCATGTGACTGGTTGATTAAATGACAATCAGTTGAACAGGTGTAGCTAGTAAAGTGCCTAGTTAAATAAGTCTTTGGTAAATAAATGGCAGAGGTGTTGGGGTGGGAATAAAACCAACCAGGGAGCTGAAACTCAAAACATAAACTCCAAATGCAGGCAACGTTCCTCCCAGATCTTTTAGGGGCAGTGAGGGGCTGCTCTGGGTTTCAGGTCATGCTTGAAATGGATTTTTCTGGGTGTTACAGTCACTGCGAATATGCCTCAACTGCCAAGAGGTAGATGAGAAATAGAGTTGTTAGACCTACAACAGAAACAATTATTTATGTCCCTGTGAGTTTGGTGTCTGGATTTATGATTCTTTTAACCTGTCTCTTGAAAAGGCAATGCTATCTAAAACTAAGATATTATTAAAACACTCTGCACTCTGTCTGAAGTCACAGATCAAAGTTATACACACACACTTTTTAATGATGTAAAATTGCAAATCAAGTTTTTAATTGTAACTTTTTTCATTTTCATTTCGTGCACCTTTATATTACATCTTGTTTTCATTACATTTCATTCTGTATTTCGATTTCTTTTTTTTCACAGAGAATTGAGTAGAACGTGTTTGTTGTTCTGGATCCCTTCTACTCGGTAACGCAGTTTAACTTGCCTTTGAGCTTTTGTGTTTGAAAGATGCGGTACAAATAAACTTGCAGTGTTTTGCCTTGGCGTACAGATAGTTTATCACTTAGAGTAAAGGGAAATATAGTGTGAAAAACAATGGAGGGAGTGACAGACAGTTAGAGGTATTGATGCATTTCGGCAAAAGCTGCAATAAATCTTGACCTGCTGTCTACCAGTCAAAACAGTGGCGCTTTTTCTGAGAATCGCTTCTGTAAAGATGTGAAATTCAATTTAAAGCAAACTGTAGGCTTTTGTTTGAGCAAATTCAGTGTTTGTGTGGTGTATGATTTGTGGGATTTCAGAAGTGATATACTGACTGGCGTAGCCTTGCATATCCAGGTATATGCATTTTATTTTTGCATGCAGCTTTTTCTCGAGCACGCACCTCGTGTTGCTTTTAATCAAAAACATTGTCATGTAGGATTCATATTCATTCCTTTTCCACACTAGCGGATGCAATCGAAACGGCGCCTGTGTATAAACAGCAAATCTCTATCCTCGAATATAGATCAACCCGGGGAAAATGCAAAAGCACATGGATGAAAAAATGGCGGGGGAAAAGAGATAGATTGAGTCATGAATTTGAATAAGTGTGGAGGGAAATGGCACAGGTTAATAACAGGGATAAATCATATCTTTCTCACAGCTTGAGGCTGTGGCTTGTCAATCCTTCTGTGTCGTTAGTCATCCTCTCTCAAAGACCTGACAGAAATACAAACGCATAAATAGAGGAGACAGAAATCTCTAGCAGCAGTTCTGACCTTGCTTCTCAGAAAAATCAAATGAACAAAGTGACTTAGATTCAAAAGCAGACAGTGCAAAGGCGCTTTGCTCATATCCTCACACCAGTTTCGCCTGTTTTCAAAACTCAAGAACAGACTTTTTGTTTAGTTATTGTGGGGATGTTCAGAATGAATACAATGTATTCAACCAAAAAAAACTTATCTATGACCCAATTCTATTTTTGTGAAAAGGGTGTATGAAATACATCTTTACATATAGTATGATGTTCCAAACTTAGCCACTACCTAGGTCAATATTCAAGACGCCTATTAATTTTTCATGACCAAGGATTCACAGGTAGCAAATTTCACAGCTCGTCATTGGAACGATTGTGTTTCAAGCAGGAGTTAGCCCGAAACACAATAGCTCTGAGGATACCCGATCTCCTCTGGGGTAAACTGAGGTTAATAACAATAATATGCAGTGGCTTTCTTGGGTCTTGGGGTCAGACATTGTGTTCTCGCAATGTTAGGTTCCGCTAAACATTCATAAGCCCAGTGAAAATTGATTGATACGGGCATATAGCCAATAGTTCTCCTGTGGCTGATGCACAGAAAAGCTTGGCTCATCCATTAATGAAAAAGGAAAAGCATGAACAAAATGTTAAAATCCAATCTAATGATTTCAGACAGTCAGTGTTTCTTTGGTGAGGTTTAGCGCTGTTTTTGCTAAGATTTTCCCACTCCATAATTAAGTGAGATGTTGATATTTTTGAAATGTCAACATTACTACTGTAGTTAAAGGAAAAGAAGAATGAAGCCAGGTAATGGCGCATCAGTCAGCAAAGGAAAAGTAAGAAGGTTCTATCAAAGATAACAAAGCAAGAGCGTGAATTACACGACCTGGGGAATGTGGTAAATAGCATACGCCATTGCAAAACGTGTGCGTGTCTGTAGAATTTGCACTCGGGCTAAAAGGAAATCAGGAACGCTGATTGGTAGCGAGAAGAAGAATGGAGATGAGGCACAAAAGTAGCTGAAACTTTTAACAAGCAAGGAGTGTGATAAGATGGGACTCCAGAATGATGTTTGAGCCATTATGCCTGTGAGACAGACTTTCAGTCACACACACTGATATGCACAGTTTCCATAGCAACACACGTTTGATTTTTTTTTTAGCCAAAAATATTACTTTTTTTGTCCGATAAAATAAAACATAAAGGTTCAGTCAATGGGAAGGATTGCTGAATTTTAAATGTGTGAGTGTCAAAAAGGAAGTATCAGTCTAACTTTTTAACTCAGATGGATTTGCCAGATGTCTTACTTTGTGGTTGTGAGTGTTGGCTTTGTTTTCTCAACTTGCAACACATCACAGTTAATGTGACATAAAAATATTCAATTATGCAGCAGGTATATATTTTCTGAAATGTTTCTGTATATGGACTATATTTTCTTCTGCACTCATGGGTTGAGAACACATCCTCCACTTGTCTTGCCTCTAATTTTTGGTAGTTAAGAGGAGCTTAAAAAAAATTATTAGTGTTTATGAGGGAACCATGAGGATTGGGGTTGAGAGTAACTGGCTTAACTATTTAAAAAACACGTGTAAGACCAGACAGGAGTGTAAATAGTACAAAAATACAAAAATAAAACAAATCTAGATAAAATTGACCCTTTAATGAATCAGATATCAGTTGTATGACTTCTGTTATGTTACCTGCTTTGTGAGTGAACACTGTTTTACGCACTTTAGCCCAAAAGTGTTATCTCCAACTAACAAACACACAGAGACCCGACTCTGCAGATGTTCCTCCAGAGAAGCTGCTTGTCTGTTTGTGCTGCTCAAATATAAACTGCGAGACGACTGACAGCGACTGGGAACATCCACGGTGCCACAGTGAAGCTATGTTATTGCCACTTTAACTTGCTGGACAGTTAAGCCTTCTGCTTTGGCTTCTTTTAGTGATCACTAGAGCTAATATTTCTACAGATACTGTGATCATGCAGTTGCACAAAGACAGCTATCATGTTATTGGAAGAGGTGGCAAAAGTACACGAGTAGAAATACTTGTTTAAAAAAAAAAATACTCCAGGTAAAGTTGAAGTACTGATTCAACATCTTTAGTAGCTCTTTGAACGCCATTTCTACCAGCTATTTTTATCCAAAGCTAACTCAACCTCATGCTAAATTAATATAATAATAAAATAATATTAGTAATAAACATTTTTTCCCTTTCTTTTTTACTGTGCCTCCACATTTCAACAGAAACAGTACAGGCTGTGATCAGCTGACCTGCTCCTACTGCTCCTCTGAGGTTTACTGCTCTTTATTGATTTACACAGCTGAATTTAGCAAGAAGTAACCAACTATTTGTACAGACAAGTACAGGTACTGCTCATTTTTGCCTTTGTTAAACGTTAAACATCAGGGTCTGTCTGCTGAGCTGGGGTTGGCATACACTCACCTTTAACATCATTCTGGGGTCTTGGTCAGCTTTGTTTTAGCATGCTGTCTGTGCAGATGCAAATAGCTTATCCTGTATTTAAGATAAGATAACCTTTATTAGTCCCACACGTGGGAAATTTGTTTTGTTAACAGCAGAAAGTGGACAGTGCAAAGTTACATTGCAAAAATTAGAAAAACACTGGAATGGGATAAGAATAAGATACTATACACAAGTGTACAGTATCAGTTTGCAGTGTAATGCAGTTGTTTCTGTCTTGGACTTGGTTTGCACTTCACCGTCACAGCAACAAAGTAATGTTCATATCTCCATGCCTCAAATGTTACAGACAGCTCCTTTTTCCTCCTACCTGGCAACACACTGAACTCTGCTGAATAGAAAAAGCATGGTAGATGTTATTTTTGTTTTTTTGTTTTATTTCTATATGCCCAATCCTGCAGATAAATGGATAACCTGTGTAACACAAGTAATGACATAATTACTGTATACTGTATAATTACTGATATAATAACTGTAATCTGATTGCTAAATTCAGTACAATTATCTGTTACATTATTGCTTTACTGAAGAGTAATCTATTTTTGTAACATATTGTAGCATATTACACCCTACACTGCTAATCAAAACTTGCTTCCAACCACTGACCCATCACTGTCAGTCTGAGTTGCTCTGCAATTAAAGGGATCATTGCAATCTGGCCCACACGCTAGTGCTAGGTTAAGTTTTGAAGTAGTGTATTTGCATGCAGCGACATACTCTAATTTTGACAGCAGCTGTGAACAAACAGAGTGGCTAGTCGTTCACGCAATGTACTGAATTCATATTGCATTTGGGCGAGACGGACCTGACAAAGCTAACTGGCAGACAGAGTAAGAAAACCTTGTATCGCCCACTAAGTTGGTGCTCCTAAAAGGATGTAACCTCATGTCAAAAACTGAGAATAGCCTGATATTTAGCATGCAGACATGAGCGTGATATCCATCTAACAACTCATAGCAAGGACACAAATCATCATATCGAAGTGGTCCCTTTTTAAAAAGCATTCAAAGACATCAACAGGTACAGTTCGAATTTTCCAGAGTGAACAAGCTATGAAGCGTGACAACGTGAGTGACAAGGATGTGATAAATTCTGTGCGGTGATGTTTGATTAAACAAATGAGAGGAATAAGACTGCAAACAGAGTGGCGGTTCTTTTCCAAGCTGCTATTTCACCTCATGAATGTCAATGAGGAGGTGGTGCGAGGTTATATATAGTCGAAGATTGAATGCTGGGTCTATCCCTCTGCCTGATAATGCCCCTCTGTTTGTCTTCATGTGTAGATGGAGAGATGTTTACGCTTACAGCTACAGAGCCCTCGCATCACACTCAGCCCTCCCATACAGAAAGAGGCAGAAAGAATAAAGAGAATGAGAGGAAGGCTTGGAAAGAGAAGGACAACGAGCCTGAGTTATATTTGTAGAAAGTGCCTGTAGCAGGGGCACGCAGACACAAATACACTCACATGCAGATAACTCAGGAGACAGTGTGTGGGCCATGCCCTTCCTGTGATGCCAGCTCAGTGGACACACACAGCATGCAGGAGTCATCGCTGGCTGCCATGGATAATTACCATAATGAATGTAAAAGCCCAGACCTCCACACCACTGTAAAAATAGCCCACAAGCATGTACAATACCAAAATACTAACTGCTATCTTATTGAAATAAAAATTAGACAAGTGAGGCATTGATGTGTGGCATCTCACTAATCTCGCCATCTTTTTGACATTTTGAATATTATTCATGGTCACCAGTCAGAATTAATGATGATGAAAAAGCATTCCATCAACTGTATATAGTGCAGGCTCATATACACAAAAACTTGTATTTCTTCACAAATGCTGAGATATTACCTCAGTGCTCTCTAGGACATACCTGCAATTGCCCTGCCAATGTTTTTCAAAGGGTAAATAATCTTGAAGCTTCACAGATCTTACAGAGCTGCTGAATAATGCATGCTCAAAATTACAGTTGCCGTGATAGCCGCCTCTGTTGTATCACCGCACCCTCTCTCTCTCCTATTGATCACGGCCCATAATTCCCTCTGTCTAAAAAGCGGGATGTCACAGGGAAGACTCCGATAGGATATTCTGCTTTGTCATCCTTGGGAAAAAAAAAAAAAAAAAAGAGTCCCTCTGTCTGCAGTCGCACTGCAAGTGAAATTGCACACTCCACCAACCCAAGGATACGAGCTTTGGAAATAATGCCTGTGGAAAAGCCTGAAATAACACTCGGAATACATACGTACCTCTGCTTTGGTGATTCTCTCTGTTGAACCCTCCTCTTTGCTTTGTTTACTATACATTACCAAAGGCTTTTGTCCATGTTATTCTACAACCCTCAGCAGGATGAAGTCCATAAACAAACCCATTATTTATGACTGTGGGCAGCTCACGACCAGTTCAAATGAACATGGAAGCTCCGTAGTTTATATTATGATGATGATGCTATAGCTTGAAATATAGCCCCAAACCAACTACTGCCTATAAAATATAAATGATTTTCATGATGTTTGACCTTGTTTTTATTTGTTTGTGTTGGAAACTTTTCAATAACATGTATTTTGCACTCTTTTTTTTTTATGCAAGTGGCACAGTAAGCTTCCTCTTGAAATGCCTGAAATTAAAAGGACTGTGTGGTAAAGCATGGGGTGGCTTTTTTCTTGTGAAGCATTCACTGCAAAAGCAGTGGGGCTTTTTGTTGTTTGTTTAGGGGAGATTAGCACTGAAAGGTATTTGACCAAACTGAAAAGAAAAAAAAATGCAACCATTTTCAGAATCTTTTTATTTATCTTTAATAAATGTTTTAATAATAATTGTAGGAAACTGCGTGAAGGAGTGGAACAGCTTTTCAACTCCTCAAAAAAATAACCTACCCCCTTCACTGTGCTCTGCTTTTGTGTGGAAATCGGCTTGCACTGCGCAGCAATTATTGATCGACTTCTTTACTAATAATGCGAGTTTGTTCGGTTGTCTTGTAAACCAATACAGTACTAGTTCTTCTGTTGTATTCTGACAAAACAACTGCTTGCAGGGATTGTTTTCTGCCTCCAGAATTTCCTTCTGTTGTTACTACCACGAACCACCGGTACTGCTAAGGGATCATTTTATTTATGACTTTGATTGCGATTAGACATTTCAAGTTGCTATTATAAGAAGCTTCTTTATGTAATGTCATTTCTGATACAATTACCAAAAACAATAAAGAAGTCTTTTGATTTAAGCCTTTTAACTATTATTCAGATTTTTAAAATGGCATTTTTTGCACTAACAATGCTGGAGATTTACAAATCTACCTGTTGACAACACATCTAGTACTTCGTCTTCTTCTTCTTCTTTTTGGACTTTAAGGGTCACCACAGTGGATCCTCTGCCCCCATCTCAGTCTATCTCTAGCATCCTCTTCTGCCACAGCAATCCTCTACATGTCCTCCTTCACAACATCCACAAGTCTTCTCTGCGAAGGTCCTATTTTCCTCCTGTCTAGTAGCTCCATCTTCAGTATTCTTTGTCCAGCATGTCCAGTATCCCTCCTCTGCACATGTCTAAACCATACATCGTAGCAGGTCTCGCTTCCCTCTTGTAAACCTTCCCTTTCACTCTTGCTGCTATCCCTCTCACACAAATCACCCTTTGCACTTGTCTTCATCCACTCCACCCTCTTCTTCATCTCTTTTGTACACTCTCTTCTTTCGAAGGCCTCCATTTTTTTTCCACACCACTTTGCATTTAATCATTTGTTATTATTAATCTCTCGTTCCCTTTTAGAAGGGAGTTTTTCCGTCCCGTTTTTCCTTCACCGAGTTATTTCAATTTGCGCCAAGTAAATAAAACTGAACTAAATTGAACTGAGTCCACTTCCCTCCCTCTCATTCACACGTATTCTGACTTTAATTCCTCCTTCCTACAGAACATACCTCCACCTCCGCAAAGACTCCTGCCGGCCCTCGTCTGTTAACCTGTACCCACGTTTGATTTAGGAAACATTTTATGCCGTATGTTCTTCCAGACACAACCATCCCCATTTTTTGAGGCTTGGGATCGGCAACAGGACTACACTGGCTTGTAGCCCCCCCATGGCTGGGTTACAATACAGATATAGTACTACAGGTGCTGAATCCACTGAAAAGTTTTCCCTTTACTCTGCAGAACACAAGAGAGCACAACATCAAATTTCTCCCTGATAGAATTGTGATTTTACGATCTGCTGTGTTGTTTTCTGATTACACTCCCCACTGTGTCATGGATGCCTTCCAAAAACTTTATATACCACTGAGCTACCTACTGTCTGGGGAGACAGAAACACATGGTCCTTCAATAAAAGATAATAGAAATGACAATAAGATTTACCATCTTCATTCATCTTGTTCACTACCATCTTCAGGATACTGGAAAAAAGCCAAACCACAAACCCTCAAAGCCCACCAGGTATTCTGGAATAACGCTTACGTGAGGCAGCTGGTAATTCATGACATGTAATAGGATGCTACAGTGTAGCTGTGCTTCAGGGCTACTACTTATTCAGTCTTTGATAAGAGTTATAAAACCTATTCCTTATAAGTTTCTCTGTGAAAGAAGCTTAAAGTAAAAACTCTGAAGAAGGGCTTCTATAACAAGTACACCACATGGACAATAAATCCAGTATAGAGCATGCTTACACAATAAAATAAAAATACTTCCATATAAATATATACTTTCATTCTCTGTGTGTGGTGCCTGAGATCAGTGTCACCATAGTAGCTCTTTTTCTCTCAGACTGCAGTTGAAGACTGGCGAAAATTGGTCTCTAAGGACAAAAGTAGCATTAATATACTGTAACTTTAAAAAGGTGTTGAGGTACGGTGAAGTAACTTTTTTGAATGCGTGGCCCCGTTGAGGTGTTATTAGCCACATAAATGTCAAGCAAGTGCCTTCTCGTGAAGCTTTGAACCATGTCTGAACATCCTGCCTCCTTGCAGGAATCATAACAAATTAATGATTACACCACGTAGATGTGAGAGTTGGGCTCTTTACTGGGGTGAGAAGAGCTAACAGGGCAATGAGATCAATAATAGTCTATGAACAGCTCATGACCCTTCGTTCCCTTTTAAGCTTCACTCGCTTGATAAGGTCTGTTGGCTTCCTATCATTACTTTGTGTGCTGTAATCAATGTGGAGTCACCAAAACAGCATGATCATTAGATGTTTATACACATTTTACTTTTTTCCTTTGCGGGAACAAATATAGAGGATGAAAAAAAATGACTGACTGGCTGAAAATTGCTGTCCCAACGAGCAAAGATCCATCCAAATACAGCAAACGACATATAGAAAAGAGTGAATTTCACACTCCGCCTTCTATAGAGGCGAATTAGGCTCCATCACAGCTGAATAAGTATGATGGGAAAGGACAGTGAGAGGCTTTCTAGTAATCGTGCATGTCAGGAGAGATTTCTCTCAGGCAGAAAATGTGGAGTTAAGAAGAAGAGTGAAGTGCGGATAAATGAGGTAGGCAAGGCTTGATGGATTCCAGAGGAGGATGACTGACCACTAATTGAGGAAGAGGCGCCCCTGTTGTGTCTTACTGCATGTCGCTGAGACAATGTAGGGCAAATTAGGTTTCTCTGAAGACATACGGGAGATATAAGGCGTGATGGAGTATAATGGAGCCAAATGAAATGAGGTGATTTAGACTGAAAGATGCAGAGGACGCAGCTCCTTAGGGGAGCTTGCAACCACTGGAGTGTAAAAAGTTATAAGAACTTAGGTATTATGAGTGCCGACAAGTCAAACTCTGTGTCCCTAGCTTCTTATCATAGACTGTAGAGATGTCAAATCCAACAGCGCAGGTAAAGTTTGACATGGAGGCCGGTTTCACCAAGTTCACGCTATGTGAACATCGGAGGATGAGCCATGAATATGTCATCGAATGTGTATGCTTGCATGTGTACGGAGTGAATGTCAAAAAGTCAGGTTTATTTCTGTTGTCTCCAAAACAAATGTGGGCTTCTGTCACAGTTTGAGGGCTTTTGTAATCCTCTTGTTAGCCATTTTTGGTTCCAAACACTGCTTCGGTTTCCAAAATCAACCAAACTCTGAGGGACCACTGATTGTTAAAAATGTTTTAAATTCTATCAGCTCCATTAAGATAAGCAGCATACTTTTTCTTCTCCCAGGTGTTACAATAAAGTTCAACATCCAGGCATCCGTGAAAAAGAGGATTTATGAGGTTTAGTGGAATTAGATGTTAGCAGGAAATTAGCAACCTAGCTTCCACTTAAAGATAATATACCATGTTTTTACTGAATAATTTCTAAAAAAAAAAACAGAAAACAAACCCCAAACCAAAAACATAAGTCTGCTGTAACTTTGGAAGTAAGCAAAGAAGAAGAAAAAAGAAATAGCACCAAAATATGGAGAGCTAGTGAAGTTGGGTTAGCTGACATATAATGATGTGCTACCTGGTGGCTAGCTACGTAGCTGTGATTATGCTAATGTGAATGCATTTGCGCAGACATGTTATGAGTTAGCTGGCAATGACCATTGATGGTCCCTGATGGGCACAGACAGATACCATCATATAGCAGGAAGAAGATGCTGAAAATAAACCAAACTTCAGCCAAGAGAACATCTCAGATGATCCATCAACAACCAGAGTTGGGTGTAATGCATTCCAAAGTAATGCGTTAGTGTAATCACAGTATATTTTTCAGGAACACAGTAATCTAATGTGTTACTGCACTAAAGTGAGTAATTACATTACATTTACAATTTTGTAATTACTTCCATTACAAAGGCTCTTTAGTTATCTACACACCGGATGGCTAGAAAAACAAACAAACTCTTTTTACATCCTGTCGGCTTGTGCAACAATCAGCTGATTTCAGTTTGTGTGCCTGGAGGAGGAAAACAGTGGAGTGGCTACAGGTTCTGAGGAGTGAAGATAGGGAAATTACTTTTATTCTTATGGCATACAAGGACAAGAATGTGATGGTGAAGTGCAAACTAGATCCATGACAGAAACTATTGAATTATACTGCTAACACAACTTTAGCTCTCAGTAAGCATCCGCACAGAAAGAATGCTAACAAAAAGCTCACCAAGAACCCAGAGTGATGTTAGAGCTGAGTGCATGCCAACTCCAGCCCAGCAGCCAGTGCCTGACCTTCAACAGGTAACAAAGACAATTATAAGCAGTCAGGCGTGCAAGATTCTTGCCTCCATTTCTAATAATAATAATAATAATAATGTATACTTTATTGATCCCCGTGGGGAAATTCCTCTCTGCATTTAACCCATTCACTCAGTGAAGCAGTGGGCAGCCACCAGTGCAGCGCCCGGGGAGCAGTACCTTGCTCAGGGGTACCTCAGGGTAGTCGTTCAGTGGATTCGAACCCCTGACCTTCCGATCACGGGGCCAACACTTTACCTACTGAGCTATCCCTGCCCCTGGCTTTATTTGTATGGTCTTTATGCAGGAGTTGTTTCCAACATCAGTTAGGTAAGCAGTCACAGTT
>VUQG01036015.1:0-15327 GCA_015106755.1 Etia nguti
AACAGTATTTTGTCTCTGTTGGCCATTGTAGAAATTCATCTTGTGTAAACAATAATGTGGCACACACCTTTGATGTTGCGTGACGAACTCCGTATTCCTCGTCCACACGTAAACGCAAAAACTGAGTTTTCGAAAAATCTCCAACCTGGCAGGAGTTTTTAAAAATCTCCGTTTTCGGTGATTCACGCCGTTTACGTGTGGATGAAAGGCCCAAACGCATAGAAAAAGCTGCAAAAAGCTGCGTTTTCAAAAATACCCGTGTAGGTGTGGACGTAGCGTAAAAGAGTTAATAGTTTATTTTATTGCTGCCTGTTATTTATTGCAGTTTTCTCCTATTTGTTTAATTGTTTACAAAAGGTTTGAGGTGTGAAATAAACTGCAATGGAGTTTGAAAACAAAATATGGGTGTGTGTGGTTGGAGGATTGGGGGGCGGCGCAAACATTTTCTTGTAAAACAAACGGGGGCCTAGCAAAAAAAAAGTTTGGGAACCACTGAGTTAAACTTTAAAAAAATGTCTCAAACTTCTACTAAAATAAAATACTTATAGACTATCGCTATAACCTTCAGATATGTGTGCCTTAAGCAATCCAGTAAGTTCTAGAGAAGTAATGTGATCTATTCATGGAAAAAAGAGTTGCATTTTATTATTCAAGATTCTTAAAAATAGTACAATAATAGCGTAGAATCATATTTGAACACTCTTTCCAAAAACACAGGACTGGATACAGGGTTAGTTGATAAAAAATAGCAATTTATTATTTATTTCTTTTATAAAAGTATTCTTATAGCAATGTACAGTTTCAAAAAAGAAAATAAATATTCAATATCTCGAGTATAAAAAAACAAATCTGTTCCTAAGATCTATTTTCTGACAATAAGCCATCCATGTGTTTGCCAGGCAGGAAATATTACTTTTCACAATAAGGGATTTTCGAATACAACTTGCTCTTGTGATTACGAAAAACAACCATACATTTACATATGATTGAGAAAGTATGATAGAAATACACCAATTTCTGCTGTTCTTTGTCTACATCATTCCAGAGCATCTTTTGCACATGAGAACCAACCCAAGTTTTGCCCCTTAAAAATCTGATGCTGTAAATATAATACATGAAAATCATCATTCTCCCTCCAAAAGAGTGACAAGATCAGGCTTGCGAAGCTTACGTGTATATGCCATGTGATGTTTGGAGTGAATTCATGAACAAACAGAAAGCATTTTTCCATATGAGAGACAAATACGGAAGTCTTATGAGTGAAACAATTTTTCTAATGTGCAAAAAAATGCAAATACATGTAATGCAATTTTTGAAAACTTACATTTCTATTTCAATGTTATATTTCATTATTAAATCATATATATATATATATATATATATATATATATATATATATATATATATATAGTTTAAGTTAAATTCTTTCACGTTTGATTAAAAAAAAAACAGTATCCTTTAATCTAACAAGCTTAAAAGGAAGGATAATGACTGCTCCTGTCTGGTACGATGACCAGTTCTTTTTTGCAATGTTTGCACAGGCATTTCAAGTGTGTTTTTGAAACTGTTAACATCGCTAATGATAATAAATACATTCAGCCCCAACGTGATGAGGGGGATATGGGAATGTTGCACCATAAACTGACTGAACCAGTATGTTGGGATTTGAAAGCAATGAACCCTGTGCATGGAAAGTATAATGAGGAAAAACAACAGTCCAAGGAAAACAGTGGCACATGACGGGGTGAGCAGATAGTCTTCAGTCAGTGACCGTGCCAAACAGTTTCAAAGGCTGACCCCACCCTTCTTGCTGTAACATTATGAAACGCTGCTCTTTTTTAACTGCTTGAAACTTGTGCATTAAAGAATTGTTTGTCCATCATTTCAAATGGTAATGTTTTTCTCAGCATTGTCTCAAAGCAGGTTTAAGGTTTGCCTTCTATACTTCAGTGGAGAACCTGTTAACATAGTGAGTTAGTTAATGAGATTAAACCTCTTTAAAGGAAGTCTATTTGTGTTTATAAAGTTTAAGTTTCCTAAATAAGCCAAAGATGCCTCACAAATCATTGAAATGACTACCAGAAGGCCTGCTGTTTTTTCTACTGTTATGTTTCTTTTATGTTTCTGTCTCAAGATACATTTTCTTTTGAACACCTAGCCTTAACTTAACTTCATCATCATCAATAATCAAATGAAGCATGTACAACAGAATGCAGAAATCTGAGACTAAACTGAAAAAAGGACAGTTTTACTCAAACAACAAGAAAATATCAAGGATGCTTTCCATTCTGATAAGAACAAATGACCTTTAGGTAACTCCCTTTAACTTCTGCTCGCCCTTGCTTTAAGTAGTTAAATGTACTATGGCATACGGCTATGGCAGCTGAATTAATTGATAGTTGCGAGCTGAAAATATTAGCATAAGCTGCTTTGTTTTAATGGCTTGCTGTTTATACGGTTTTGTTTATTTTACCTGATCCAGCTGTTTTTTTCCCCAAACTGCAGTTTGGCTGATAATAAGAGATAAGAAAAATTCCACAGAGATGTGCTCCAGTGTGGAAAAAAACTATGCAGCCCATCACATTTGTTTATGTTGCCTTGACACAGCAGGTGCTCACCTTTCTCAGTCCAGCTGTTAAGCATTTACTCATGTATTGAAGTGTACGTGTTCACATCCAAGCCCCTGGTTAGTTAGCAATTTTGAGAATCACAGTTAATTATTACCAAAGAAGAGGCTAGGGTGTGAACATTTAAGCATGTAACAAGCTAGATTTCTGGGTATTAACACACCCTGAAGAAAGCTGAAACTACACTACTTTTTACTTAACTACTTTTGTACCACTCTTGACAAAACCAATTTGGACAAATTTGTGTAGAGGGCCCTTTTTAAAGTGAATCTTCACTGGCACTCCAAACAGAAATACCAGCTGCTGAGGTAACCACAGAACTATGGATGGGTCTTGTTTTCTATGTGTACTATGCCTACCATAAAAGGGTTTTTTCCAGTGAGGACTTATATAGTTGCACATGTAGAATAGAATCTCTAAGTCCAAAACTCCACTGAAGAAGTACCATAACACTATTTGTGAACTTTGAAATGGATCTTGAAGCTTTTTCCTGTGCGTAAATGTTTAAACTCTAAGTGATATTGCATGAAAACCTTGTTGACTTGCCTATATTTTCCTTTTTTTCACATATTTACAGTGCTTATCAGTCAAAAGCCTAACCTCTGTAGTAAACTGTATGTTTCTCTTTGCCTTACTTTCTCATAACCTTGCCTCAATTTGAATCGTTTAAGGGTTAAATCTTAACTCTGGCAGAAAGAAAATGGCAGGGGAACCTGATATTAAATCTCATTATGGATGTGTTAAAAATGATTTGAATGCGGAGAACAATCCCTCAAGATTTCTAATGTTGCAACTACATTGAGCTAAATTTTACATTTCGGTTTTGCAGCTGTCTTTGTGTGCATTTCCAACATGTTCATAGTTAAAGTTCTGTGAGGGGTAACTCAAGATAATGGATAACAGACAGAAGTGTCAATTATTATTATTATTATTATTATTACTGTTATTTTTATAGAATATAACTTAACTATGGGGCAAATAACATCTGACTGTGATGTAACTTCATATTTAAAATGCTAACAATCACTTGAGCTTTGTTCAGCTACTAAGTCCTCAAATTATTTAATAGTTGCCTCAGGAAAAAAAACATATGAGATCTACAGCAAGTATAAAATGCATAGGTTGGAGGGAGGGAGATGACTGCATTTTCCAATCTCATTCTTTGCATAATAAACATATAGAAAAAAAAAAAACAACATATAATGGAGCCAAAATGAGCACACGTTTTTCAACAGCCTTTGTTAAGCAGTCTGGGCAGCTGTATATAAATGTACAGTCAACAACTGAAGAATAACACCAGTAGTTATCAGTTTGCATTTACGCTTGGAGTTCATATACACTGCTCCTGCTTTAGCACATTGATGTTCAAAAGAGGCGAATTCTGGCAAATGTACAAAGTCAGCTGAAGTTTCCCAATCTGTCCTTGGCCTCTGAGGTGAACCACACAGGCCCGCAGGAGCACATTACAACTTTTTGAGCAGTGGTTTGGCAAAGCTGCAGGTGAGCATTAACCCTTTGTTTAGAAAGAATCCACCTTGGAAAAAATAATGACCACACATCAGTTCAGTCACTATTTGTAAACATGAGCAAATCTGATCCAAAAATGCCATAATCTTAATCTGAGAGAATGCCAAGAGACAATGAGTTGGCATTTTTACTCAAAAATTCATTTGATGTCATTTAACAGAAAGCCTTTAGGTTCACAAAGGTTTGAGAGATATTATGTCTTTAATTTCCATCTGCTTTGACACACAGAGTTGGAATTGTGAGGACAAACCCTGGATAATCTTAGCTCTATACAGCAGATTTGGAAAAGACTTATTGATGTTCACAAATCAGGTCTGAACTCTCATTTCAGTGTGCATTGTCCTTTTACCCATCTCCCTATAGCTCAAGGGAAATAATAATACTAATCCCTAATCATTAGGGACAACTTGGCTCCACTTGCTTCTTCTCAGCTTTCAGGCTGCATGTCTTTCTTCCTGCCTTTCCGCCAATGAGAAACTTCACAGTCTGAAAAACAAATGAGAAGAGAAACTCATTTAGGTGTTTACACATTAGCTTCCCTCATCATGTTTTATTGCCACATAACCAATATAACAATATAACTTCTCTTTCAGTCAAGTGAAAGATCATGCCAGAACAGATCCGAGACCTTTCTGAAACAAATCCCCTTTGGAGTTGTGTCATCCGGTATAAAACTCTGCCTCTCGTGCTGTTTTGTCAGGTGGTTTTAACATTGTTGCTGAAGCGAGTCTTAAACAAAAGTTAAATGCAAACCATGTTTTTCTGTGTGTCTGTATGTGTGCGTGTGTGTGCTTAACCATTTCACTTTATGAAAATCTTGAGACACAATTCATCCAGATGGTTTGGCAAAGGCTGCAGGACAACTCAGAGCATCAAACGTTTGGCTAGGTGTTACAGGCAGGACACTTACATAACACAGCGGTGCTAGAACCCAAAAAATAATGTGCGTATACTGTCATGATTCCCAACCACAGCCTTCTTATAAGACATCCAATTTGACACTTGCTTCCTTGCTGGAAAATCTACGTGACTGAAAAATGTACTTCCACTCTATCATCCCTGAGTTTCATAAAATATTTAGTCCTGTATGACAGGAAACATCTGCAGAATCTTAGCTAATCCAAAATCTGAAAAACAAACGCTGATGCCTCTTTAACATCAAGAATGACATTATGTAATGAGCTGTTTGGGGAGTTTATACCCGACATCATCTTAATGAAATGAATCCATTTAAAAGCTGACATGGGAGGGTTCTTAAACAAATTACAGCCTACACTGTCATTTCCTCTGTTATACTTACAGTCTTCCTGAACGTCTGCGTTAGAAAAGCATTCACTGAAGAGGCAGTACATGGTGCGGCACAAGTTGTCCAAGAGAGACTTTGGAGAAGCAAACCGCCAACTAGACTCTGGCACGTTGTCAGGCTTTTCTGTTAAACTATCCCAAATGTCCTGGATTTTTTCTGGAAGGTCCTCCTGGAAGACCCGAACACACCAAACACGAAACACATAGTCAGTCAGTTAGCCTAAATGTTAGCAAATCAAAAAATAGGGATCAATGTGACACTGGCAGCTAAAAGGTCTGTATACACTTACGTGACCTGACAAAATAGTACAAAAGCTTACTTGAAACCCCCCCCAAAAAAGTAAGATTGATCACCATAAACTGCATCTTTTCTACATTATCCATGCATTTCCATTCAGAAAAAGCCAGCAGATGCTTTTAATTCATATTATAGCCAGCTGTCCAGGCTGAGCTTTTGTCTCCCAAAGCTTCATTTCACACACTTCACATCTGTCCACACCAGCCTTGCACCCACCCAAGGGTTCAGGGTGATTAGAGTTTTGAGGCTCTGGTACCTAACCTACGGAAAGCTCTGAGCGCAAACCTAAAATTAACCAACTGTGTGGATTCTTTCAAAAGGAAACTCGAGACACGTCCTTTTACACTGACTTGTGGAAAATAGATTCACTTGGTCTGCCAGTTACGTATTTAATGAGTATCTTTAATTTTAACTTTTTGTATTCTGTTTAAACACCAACTTCACTTATTTAGCAGTTTTTAAATTTTGAAGCTTTTGGATTGATAATTGTAAAAATCGGATCTTACAGTAGAAAGTTCATTCATTTACTATAGTGGGTCAGCTATAATGGCGAAGCCATTATCCAGCAATTACCCAGTGACTTTCAAACCAGGACTTGACTATCCAGGACAGACCCTGTTCAAGAAATGTCAAAGATAGCACACTCTGACTGGCATAAAATGGCATTTTTGCACCAATAAGATGATTCCCAAAGATCTATTAACTGAAAAGCCTGGGATATGAAGTGTGTCCTTAAAAAAAGTAGACTTGACAAGCAGTGGACAAAAGAAGAAGTGACAGGCCTAAAGAGCTGTCTACAGCAAATAAACATCAACTGAAAGGACAGAAGAGTCACAGAAGAGTAGACAAGATGCATCCTGACAACGTGCGATCAGCTCTATTTTATGCCATATTAAGGCGTAATTCAACCCCCAATTATATCAGGCTTTACCAGTTTACAACATGCATGTTGCAGGTCACGTCACAAATGTAGTAAAGTTTCTCACTGAAGCATGATCAGGAATCCTAACATCTATCAGCATGTCTGTAATATATTTTATGGGTTTTTTTTAATGCCACCTTACAGTTTCTCTCATTTACATTTGATTGACTGATGTGTATGATGGACCAAAAAAACATTAGCCCTCTAGGAAGAGATGATATAGCTTTTGGAAACCTTATTTACTGGTTTTGCTATAGTAATTCTTTTGCCATACTGGTGTGGAAATTTTTTAAGTTTAAACACATTATTTCACTAAGTGGATACTTTTTACTACCTCTAAATAGTAGTGGGGAAAAAGCCCAAATGTAAGTGACGACAACTGTAACGTGGAGATTTTCTTCCCTACTGACCTCCAGAGAGATGTTAGGATTTCTGATCGTTCTTCAGAAAAGAATTTATGTGTGTGATGGAGTAACCTTTGATGTTTTAAACTGGTTAAAGACTTAATCCTGATATAACTGGAGGTTAAATTACAGCTTAATATCGCATAAAACAGCACTGTTCGCATCATTTTGAGATTTTAATCCAATTTTGATTTTGATTTTTTGAGATTTTGATGGAATACCATCTAGAAAGCATCTGATTGGTAGAGGTTTGATTTTTCAGCATCAAAAAATAATCCCAAACACACTGCCAGAGCATACCTGGATAGAAAAACACACTGTGAAACTCTTTTAGCCATGGATTGGTCTCCCAGGATTTAACGTTATTGAAGCCAGAAAACAGAACAACAGGCAGCCAAAATCCAATGGGCTTTGAATGAATAAGCTTTAAATAAAGGTGGTCATACCAAACAATTCTTTGGAGCTCATTAGAATTACACAAACTTGGTTTTTGTCTTATATACTGTATTTCAATGCATATTTACTCATGTTTCAGTAAGTTGCTGCACCTATTTTCCATTTTCCTACCAAATATAATGAAATGTGTGTGGTTTGGGGCTTATGTAAGGTCCAAGAATAAAAATATGATACTGGAAAATATGACAGGTTAAACCTCCTTCTGTACCAAATGTTCCATTTTACTCAGTCAAGAGGACAAGAGAAAATGCTGGACAAGAAGAAGAACAGGATGTAACTGTGTTTCACAGACTTGGTCAGATTTCTTCACCTACTGTCTGCTGCAACTCAAAGCCACAAGGCTTAATAGGAAGAATATCTGCTGCACTGCTGCAGCTAATGGGGTGTTAACTAAACTAAACTTACAAGCAGGACAGCTATAGAAATTAATCTAAATTGTCAGATGTTTAGTAGGCTGTCTAAACATAATAAACAGTCCTGGAATGTTTACTTTTGACTAAACACTACAACATAAAAAAGACCCAGGTTCTAAATATTAACAAATACAATCAAAGCAACATTAATAACTAACACTGACTGCAGCTCTGCTGTATAGAAACTTACCTCAGCAGGATGTGACTGCATAAAGACTGCCTGAGCATCCTTGAAGCGTCTTTCCAACTCTGCAGTGTAAGGACGTGAAGGATGTCTCAGTGGCAAAACCAAGATGATCTAAAAATTCAACTTGACTTTAGTTTATACAGCATTAAAGGTGTTAATTTGTTCAGCAGGGAAATGTTAGTAAAATCAAAAATTTTAAGCATTTCCCAAAAGATTCTTAAAAAATGCATAAAGTGTTAATATAAAATAATTAAATGCTACAAAGTGTTAAGGGAAAATGTAACCAGTTATTATAAACTATTATTACCTGAACACTATCACTGTTATTTATAAGAAATTCACAAAATTAACTAGCAGTCCAAAGATCTGCTATTTTCATAGATTAGAATCTCCAAGGCTCTGGGCAAACCTTTAAACACAAAGTAGTACTGAGGTAGCGAGGCTGGTGAGGTAGGACTAATCACTAATACAACACACCTGAGAGTGTGCCCATTATGTCCATGTTTTACATATAAAATAAAATTTAAAGTGCTAACTAAAACAAAAACAGATCCACCAGCTAAAGCCACTATCACCCTGACAGTGCTTTTAGAAACTGGGTCCCCTCCAGACGTAAAAACATCGAGGCACTGAACAGGAACAGGTGGCATTGAGCTTTCAGTTTGATAGCATAGCAGGCAAGAGGTGGGCAGTGTTTTCCCACAGGAGGTTTAGGTCATGTTACTTAAGCATAAAATCTTTCCAAATTTTCCCAAACATTTCATAATTGTATGATGAATGTCATGTCGGGAACAAAGCAGCCTGCAGGGCTATGTTAAGGGTGGTTGCAAGGGTGGTAACCTGAGCGGCATGTACAGGCATGCAGCAAAAGACTGAACCAAAAATTATGGCTTAAATGACAGGGTGTGTTGGATAGATGTAATGATGTTGTGAGAGGAGTTTGTCATGTGAATTTGATAAGGAGTCAAGGTCTCAAATGGACTGTCTGAGCTAGCTTGCAAAGTTAAAGCTTATTTGTGCTTCCCACGTGTGCCCATGGGTCAGCATGATGTAAACTTCATCATCTGCCCTTCTAATCAAGGATCAGCCAAAAATCTGTCCCGGACAACAAGCGCCTACTGCACATGCCCCACAAAAACAATTGATGCTTGTTTGCATTGCACGCCTAGTGGCTGCTGAATTTGCTTAATTAAAAAGTTCTACAGCCCAGTCTGTGTGTAGTAACTTGTTTTTCTGTGTTCAGCGTAAGCGGCAATTCAATGTGTCAGTTCGCTGAACAGCATGCTGAAAAAGAAGACTGTGAGCTGTCTGTGGTCCTGAAATATGAATAAAATGGCATGAAATTCACAGATTTCATTTATTTCACGGACGTTTCTTTGGCATGATATGAAGTCTTTTATACTCAGTTTGGAGGTATTTTACTGATATCTTCTGTTCACCACTAAGTGGTGGAAGTTGCCTCCTTTAGTATGTCCTGACAGTATGTTTTAAACACCAAGCAAACATTCACATATAATCTTGACTTTAAGCTTTGTCCACATCTCAGTCTACACTGCTGTGTATCTAAACAGGACGGCACCAGGTTTTCCAGGCTCTGCATCCTCTTCACATGTCAGTCATGTGAACCTTTGTTCGCACTGGTAGTTTCTTTAACTGCACTCAATCAAAATTGGAATCAGCTCAACCTGGTACCCACCCATTTTCTGCAGCCAATTCTTATTTTGCCTGCTGAAGCCACAAATCAAAATTGCATTGGCATTTTTTTGGTCTCTAGTCCCCACATGACTGCTATGATTCGGTGCTATGAGTTACCTCAGGGTAGAAAAATCTGTTTTCCTTTTGTGTGTTTATTTTTCCAGCAGCACGCCTGCTCAGCCACAAAGTTAACTTAGGATAACTAAATTATCTTGAAGACTCCTCTCGCCCCTCCTCTGATATGTACAAGAACAAGTTACTACAAAAGACTAGGGAGATGAATACATTTTATAAAAGAAACAGGGGTATAAATACCAAATGATATATAATGTATGTATATATAATAATGTATATAATGTATGTAATGATGTATAATACCAAAGCAAAAGGTTTTATGTCCCTGCAGCATTACTGTAAATTGAGACTAACTGGTGCGTCATGCATTTGTCTACACCCATTTAAATGTCTAATTAGTTTAATGTGCTGTAAGCATGGGTGTTTAGGTATGAGATTTGGCGCAAGTGGCTCAATTCCCACTTAAAAAATGATGGCCCCAGCAGTCTCTCATCAGCTCTTCTTAGACAAACAAATGATATACCACACATCCACATTTCAGAGCAGCCAGCAACACAAACAGGTTCCACTAGTAACAGCTCTGTTCTTACCTTTTTTAAAACACCTTGATACACTTGAAACCACAACCTCTGAAGAACCAGCTCATTCAACTCCTCTGTTCTCAACCTCTGATGAAGGAAAAAGAGGAAAAAGACAAATTCATCACATTACCATACAAACACAGACACAGACTTTATTAGGAAGACCTCGTATAGGAAGACCTTCAGCTTTTAATTAAAGAAAGTCAAAGGATTTATACAGAACAGAGGTTGTCTTATGACTTTACCATTCTGCTGATATTTGACAGTCTAAAGATTTCCCTATTATGAACCTTGATGGTGTACTCGATGGGGAAGTTGTGTTTCTGTAAGGCAAAGAAAAAGTGAGAGACAAAAATTAGCACATAGATTTTGCAAATCAACTTACTTCTTTTATGTTTCGTAGAAATTTACTAAGAGAAATTACCATTTGACCTGACACGTGGAAGAAATTTCTTTTAAAACTGCACCAATTTAGATGTTTTTTGCCCACACAGGGAAGATATAAATGTTCTAATTATGATTACGCCCCCATGCGGGTCAGTCACTTGATAAATAATCTGTTTAACTATGTTTTGTTTAAAAAAAACTTGCTAATTTACGTTGCAGCATTTTTGTCATGCACATGCAAGTTCTGAGCCCACATGGATTTAGATGCCAGTGATATCAAGTTTCATTATGGGAACTGTAAGAACACGTTTTTTGGACCTTGTCCCAAATTAGGAAGAAGTCGGAATAATTACATTTTCCTTTAAACCCTGCATCACTGACCCCGCACCACATGCCTGCAGTCATGTCATCAGTGTCTCACCATGTACCGTCGTCTGTAGCTGAGGCTGTCGTTGATCGTCCTCAGTGGTGTGCACATACTGGAGTGCGTTGGGGCCATCAGAACGGGAGCTATCAAAAACAGGCCTACGGAAACAGGAGTGACACAGCACAAGATTAACTGTACAGTTAATTTCTTTACGACGCCCTTTCACAGAGCTCTGCTGCAAGGCTAATATAGATCAGAAGAGGATTGCATGTGAAATATTTTTGTGCATGTGTGTATGTTTCCCTGCTCCCAGTGTGGCTCTTTTACATAATCAGTTAACATTTAAATGTTAACCGAGGAAGTTAAATACCTTAGAGAGCACATCAAGAAGCACATCACGAAGATGAGTAACACACTGAGATGCTGTATACATGTAGCTATTTTCAGAATTATTAAAAACTCACTCTGTGAGAAAGTATCAAGGGTGTGCTTTCATGCACATGAGACTTCCTTCTGTCAACCTCTGTGTCCCCTGCTCTCAAGCTAAAACAAAGAGCTTACTTCATAAGCTCATGTGGTTTTGGACTGGAAACCACAATGCTATCACCACTGTGATATCTTAGACAATACCAAAGATGTTACATTTTCAGGACCTAAATTTCTACTCAGATGTTCGTTTTTTAAAACAGTTGACACTGATGCACAAGCACCATTAAACCAATCTGCACAGCTCTGCTCAAAACAGACGAGAATAGCGCAGAGGTCAGCCACCCTTTTCATTTAAGCCCATTTCTTTTCATATCATGCAAAAGAATGGATTAAAATAAATAACTGAGGTCAACATTAACCAGTTCTAGGTTTTTTACTACCTTTTATCACCCAGATTTATTATATTGTTTCTACACTGATGGGATAGTCTGGTTATTTCATTCTTTGTTCTCTGACTTAGGAAAATAACACAAACAAAAAGTTATATGATCTGATTGTCTGTGGTTAGAGGTATGGTTATGGTTGGAGTTAGGGGTCCTCATCAATGACAACCAATGACAAGGGTTAATATTGTTTGTACTGTGTATACCTGACAAAGGGTCTGCGTAGGTGGGAATTAGCTAGTAGCAAAACCTGGTATGGTATCCTTTCATTTATGAGGTTATTGTTTTTGTCCATGTCCTGACAACAACAACAACAACACTAATAATAATAATAATAATAATAATAATGAAACTAACTAACTATTACTGTGTAGGCTGGGTATAGTAATTTCCATCTTACCATAATGATCTTGGCATATGTATGTCTGTTGCTTAACTCCTCCTAGTTGAATTAAATATAAACTGCATAGGATACCAGGAATATCAACATCTATACATATTTTAAAATTACTTTTATGACACTCAGGTACTTGCGACTTATACATCTTATGTGTAGTGGCTGATGTCAAAAAGCATGGCAAAATTACGTCTATGTTACATATGCGTGTACGCTGTTGTCTGTAAATAAATTGTGCTAAACATTTTTAGTGCAGTGGCTCTTTGGGGGTCACTGCAATGTGTTGTCATGGATATCTCTAAACAAGTGTTAATCATACAGTGGTGCTAATAGTGCTCGTAACTTATTACTTTGTCTTATATAATGAATATGTTGTTTCCAAAGAAGAAGAAGAACAAATATTTTTTTTAATTATTCATTTAAAAAAATTAACATACATGTTCGTCTTTTTTTTTTTTTACATGAATCAAAATCAACTTTTGGCCTTAGTGGTTTTAAACTAATAGCACTTCTAAGACAGTAGATGTTTGGATGTCATAATACCAACATGACAGTTGTAAAAGATGGTAAGCTTCAATTAGTTGTGGAGCAAAGTGTACTCTGTCATGTCTCTCAGTTGAGTAATACTTTATGACTCTAAAATCACATGATGTGATATACTGATGAATATAAGCAGCATACCTGAATGGCGACCCTGACATAAGAGTCCACAGTCACTTTATATATGCGAACCCTTTAATGAACACAGCTGTTTTTATACATCCATCTTCATTTATAGACTCAGTGTGAACGGTGGGGTCAGCTGTTTAGAAAGCCACTTTCATGGGAAAGGCAAACAACTTAACTCTCAGCACAGGGTCACATTTTAGCCACGATTTAAGAAAGTTCAGAGAGCAGCAAACAGCAAGGAACAGACAAGATGATTAGTCTTAATAACATGGTGAGCGTGGCCCCACTGCAAAGGGGGCAGCCTGTTTTAAGTCTGTACAGTATGTTCTTGGTCACAGGGTAAAGAATTACAAAAGGACAGTGTTGGTTTAACAAGTTACAATGTAACAGGTTACTGTAATAGGAGGAATACAGACATAAAACGGAGGATTTAAGTGAGACACTACAGTCAAGTTAAGTGCTTTGTGGGGATGATGCATTGTTGTTTTTAACATGTAAACCTTCAATGATTTTCTATAGCTTAGGGGACAGTCCAGTCCTAAAAGGTTTCACAGAAAGGCAAATGCAACTTTACTGTAAAACTATATGAAAAAACAGCACTTGAAGGCACTCCTTAAATCTTGGTTTTACTAGGAAAAGAAGACACAGAAACCTAAAAACTTTTTCTAGTGAGTAAGCTTATTCTTTCCATGTCACCTTTCAGTTTGTTCTCTTGTACAGCTTCAAAACAAATCTTTTTAAATTTTTAATTTTAAGCCGATCCATCTGATAGCTGTTTAAAAAGCCCCCCGGGTAAATGAAAACTTACACCTTCTGGTGGCAATAAAGGAAAGGTCCCAAGGCCTCTGAGGAAATGATTTGTCTAGTTTATGTTAGCACGTTCTGTGTGAACCTCTACTCGGGTTATTCTGCAAAGAAAAAAAACCCAACTTTCTCTACTGTGAGAGATTAAAATGAAGTTCTCAAAATCTGCCATATTCTATAAAATGAACCATATGGATACTTGACTCCACTGCATGTGCATGCGTTTGTGCATGTGCCAGTTCCAGAATCTTCTCTCAGTCTCAAATTCTTTTAAATGTACAAAGCCTAGGAAAAGAAATGAGGCATGTAAAAGCCACATACTACAGAATTCCTTTGGCTTGAATAGTCACACCTGCATCCTTTAAACTCTATTCAGACAGTTGTTGAGTGCGTCATCATTGTCCTTGCGCTTTCCTTCTAAATTATTTAGAAGAGGGTGTACATGGTTCATAAAATGTGCTCCTGTATCTGAACCTACATGTCAACACATGTTGGTGCTATTCACGAGGGAATGCTTGTGACTCTGCCTGTGTGTGTGTGAAACTCATTGGATTAATTTCTACTGTTTCATTTTTGGCTAGTGTTGTACCCTGCTGATTTTAAGATTTAGTTTCACTCTGTTGGCTCTGAATGCAAAATGAATACACAGCTATTGATCAAAACAGGTTTGGCTTACAGTAGCAGACAGAGTAGAAACCCAACAGGTTGTGTAATGTGAGTGGTTGCCTAAATGAACTCCATTCACTGCAAACACTATCAAGGCATTACCGGACTAATGCCTGAAGTACCTTTTAATGTTTAGAGACACTTTATTGCTTTGCTCCTTGGACCACAATATTCTCCATATCTGTCATTAGGGCTGCCACGATTCGTCGACTAGTCACGATTACGTCGACTATTAAAATCGTCGATTACTAATTTAATAGTCGACGCGTCGTTTGAAGCTTTGTAAGATTCTGAAAGACGCAGGAATAAGTAGTAGGATTTAAGAGTGTAGTAACGGACTGAAACAGAAGATGGCAGCAATGCATCTACAAGGATGCCAGCTGCCGTTAAACGCCGAAGAAGAAGAAGCAGTCTTAGGGGCCGCGTTTGTAGGCCGATTACGTTACAGCGACGCAACAAAGGCTGTCCAAACTCGAAGACTTCTCCAAATGCGTCCGACAAATGTGTCCTTAATTTCCCCAGATTTGAAGGATGGATCGGGTGTATCCTTCGTGACCCAACCTATCCCAGAATTCATAGCGTGGCCCAGCCAATTCCAGTTTCCAACAATGGCGGCAGCTACTTAGTTTTAATATTACTCTTTCTGGGTCACAAAATAAACTTTTTAGATATTTT
>VUQG01036019.1:6271-31612 GCA_015106755.1 Etia nguti
CTATAAGCTGTTTTTTCTCTGTACAGAACATCTGAGTCAGAGGCTTTGGATGGAGAGAGTAAATTTTTGTAGTACAATTTGGCTAACGGAGATGCCAACGTGTTAAATGTTCTAGCTGAAGCCAAAAATGGAGACATTTGTCTGTACAATCGGGTTTATCTTGAGAAAGCAGCCTCCTTGGTGGTCCAGACACTGCGACCAGCCTTTTTGAGAAGTCTCCTCAGGATCACGCTATGACATGCCAGACCACAAAATGTAAAGGAAAAAAGTTATGCCCCTCCTTGATTTTACTTTAAGGAGGAAGGTGACGATCAGAGGTCAGGACAATGTGTGTTCTGTTTATTTTGTAATAATCGGTTGGGGGGGGAAAGGAAGGAAAAAGACAAAAAGCAAACCTACAACATGGCTGCTGATGTATGCAAGTGTTGGGAAAATCCCCTTTTGCCATTCGCAGGTCCAAAGCAATCCCTGTGCTGCTCTGGTCTGGTGTGTGAAGGGACCGACGGACAGCTTTTTACTGTCTGTGGGTCGTTTCCCTCGGCCCTCTGTAACCTGCCTGTGAACCACACACGAGGGCTTCAGACTTCACAACAAGCTCCTACAGGAGAGCTCATGATGTTATCGCCACTATGGTCTCACTCTTCACACAGCAAACTGTTAACAATATACCTGGATGTCATTATTGTTTGCGATATAATAAAAGAAGAAAATCTGCATCTGTGTCACCTGATTATTTCTTTAGAGAAGTTAGCGAGGGACTCTGGGGGGAAAACTAGAGATGGGTATTGTTGTAGGTGTGGTGGTGGGGGGGCAAATCAGCCAATCACATTGCAGTAACTCAGTACAAGTAGTCATGTAGACACGGTCGAGCTAACCATCAGAATGAGGACGAAAGGTGATTTTTAACAATTCGAATGCAGCATGGTAAGTGGTGCGATACGGGGTGACCTGAGTATTTCAGAACCTGCTGATCTGCTGGGATTTTCTCAAACACACACACAGAGAGAGAGAGATGATGGTCTAAACAAAAGAAAAGATCCAATTGTGGCAGTATGTCAGAAGAGACAAAGGAAGACAACAATAACTCAACCATCTGTTACAACCAAGGCATGCAGAAGAGCATCTGTGCTGTAGCAGAAGACCACACCAGGTGCCACTTTTGTCAGCTAAAAACAGGAAATTGAGGTTACAATTCGCACAGTCTGGTCTTAAGGTGGGCTCAGACGGGAAAAGGTCTGATCCTCCGTGGATTCAAATAGATCAATCCTGCTCTGTAGTTCAGGCTGCTGGTGGTGTAATGGTGTAAGGGATATTTTCTTGGCACACTTTGGGCCCCTTACTACCAGGTGAGCATTGTTCAAACACGGCAGCCTGAGTATTGTTGCTGACCATGTGTACCCATCTTCTGATGGCTGCTTCTCGCAAGATAATGTGCCATGTTGCAAAGTTCAAATCATCCGAGAGTTGTTCTCTATACTCAGATGGCATCTGCATGTGGTGAAACAAAAGACTCATCATGGATGTCCAACCGAGAAATCTGCAGCAAGTGTGTGATGCTGTCATGTCAATATGAACCAAAGTCCATTACAAACACGTAGTAAAATGATAGGTGAGTTTGTGTGCACGTTGGTAAGGAGCAAACCAAGGAAAACTGTACACAGGAAACGTAAAACAGACCAGGGCTCAGGACTGAACATAATGAAAACGCTAAAACAGGATTATTTTAATTATTTTTATATTTGTTTTTAATCAAATTTAAATTTATGGATGTAAAACTTCAGTAATTTTATAAAAACTTAAATGAGATATTACTCCTTAAAAAAACACAAACACAAAAAACGTTTCCCGGTAGAGGCTCGAAGCCAAACACTTTTTTCGGTGACGTCAACGCGCAGCGACGTGAATATCTGACGTCGCCGGCATCCAGGAAGTGAGCTGCAGAAAGTGGGAAAACGTTTGTGCAACGTGATCTGTGGAGTGTTTTTCTCCGCTTTAAAAAGTGAGCGAAGGTCAGAAAATATTAGCAGCTACAGGCTGAGCTCTGTGACGGTAAGCAGGGGCAGCTCCGCTAACCCCGCCTGTTTGTGCTACTTTAAAAATGTCAGACATTTGGTTTTCTGTCTAACATCAACTTTTACTGCTGTGAGTCCGTGTGTGTGCGCGCGCAGCCTTAGTGTTGCTGTTTACACTGCGGATGTCAGTGATCCAAAAGAGAAAGTTCAGCAGTGTTGATGTCACTTCATGTCCACCATCAGGGCTCAATAATGGCTCTGAATAAGTCCATGCATCCTCGGAACCGTTACAAGGACAAACCACCTGACTTCGCTTACCTGGCATCCAAATACCCAGACTTCCAGCAGCATGTGCACACCAGCCTCACGGGAAAACCTATGTAAGTACCTAAGACTGTCCTCTGCTGTGTGTGTGTGTGTGTGTGAGATCCGTGGCACTAATGTTATCCACTATACTTTCTTTCATAATTACACAGATTTACATGCAGTACTTCAGATTGTGCACCTCACTGGAAAATTAAAAAATAAACAGTGTGATGCATCTTCAGTCTTATGTGAAACAGTCAGTTGTCATCTCCTAGCTGCCTTCCTTTCTCCTTTTCTTTCTCCTTTCCTCTCCCTCTGGCATACCCAAACATCCTCTGGGTCTGTTGGCCCGATGAAGTCTCCTCTCCTTGGATTTTTCCTCCTTATTTCAGAGAATTCCCGATTTAAAACGAGCCGACTGGTCCAAGTGGAGTTAAGGCCTTACAAAACAGGATTTTTCGCTGCTTTGTTAACAACAACAAAAAAAGATTTAATGTTGAGTAAATTAAACCCCACATAGGGCTATAAATATTTTTATCAGAGTCCTGGTGATTTTTCGCTTCAGCTGGCGCCGAAGATTTTTATATGGGCTGGTACGTATATCGTGCCAAGTGTCATTCACCCAGTCTCACACGCATTCATGCAGCAGTTTTATCTGTGTTCAGGTGCTTTATCTAACACACTCTTATGGATGCATCTTGCTGAACTAAAGGAGCAGGGAATCGATCCCTCTGACAGACAAACTGTTGCTGCTGTACCCGTATGCAGGAAAAACCCCAGTTTTATAACAGTGACTCCTGTAGTCTACCAAATATATTATTTTATAAGGATTATATTTAAAAAAAAAAAACACTTGGAAGCATTTCTAAACAGCTGCAAGATCCTCAGTTCAAACAGGAACAACCTGGGAACCATTAAGGCTCAAACTGCAATGAACTGGAAACTGCAGTAACATGAGCATCGCTGTCTACAGTCAGAGGGTGCTGACCAAGAAGGAAGTCTCTGCTCTGAAATTGACATCTTCAAGCTTGAATGAAATTTACAGTCTTTCACACGCACATGAAAATATTTTATTGACATTAAAAAATGCCAATAAATAAACAAAAAAAGAAGTAAATGTGAGGTGTTCAAATCAGAGAACACTGTAAAGCACGGTGGTGGTAGCATCATGCTGATGTGGGCTGATTTGCTGGCAGTGGTACTGATATATTAAACAAAGTGGAATAATGAAGGAGGAGGAATACCTCCAAATTCTTCAACTTGGACACAGCTCAGTGATCCAACAGGACAATGATCCCAAACTGATTTTGGAATGGATAAAGCAGGCTAACATTAAGCTTCTTTAATGGCCTTACCAAAGTCCCAACATCAACCCTTTTGAAAATTTGTGGACTACTCTTAAAAATCAGGAAACCAGCATATTTTAAATGTACTTCTTTTACCAGGAAGAGTGGTCAAATATCCAGCCAGAATTACGCCAACAGCTTGTTGATGGCTACCAAAAGGGTTTGGCTAAGGTGCAACTTGTTAAGGGACATTAAACTAAATATTAGAGGGAGTGCATGAATATATTTGAGCCTCTATGAACACTTTCGACCCTGCATGGATTAGAGAAAATCAAATAAATCCAAACTTGTGCACCAAATTCTTGTTTTGTAAAATCTTTAAAGACATATGCTGCAATTCAAAGAAATCATTAAAACCCCCAAATTACCATGACATTCAAACTGATGAGTGAATGTGAACCTCTGACCAAAGCTGTACGGTACCTACCTAGTTCCCACTAATTGAAGCCCTGAGGAACACATTCAGCTCCTCTCAGGACCCAGCTGACTCGCTCTGCTGGTTACCGCTCATTCAGCTTCTGGCAGCAGCAGGAGGAAACCTGGACCAACGATTAATGGGCCCAACATCAAAATTTTTCTTCCTCTTCACTCCGTCCTCTGTTTATGTACGAGTGGTTTCAACCAGACCCACAATTTAGCTCGAAATAGGTTAGTGTGCCAATCAAAGAAGGCCGGCAAGCTTCCTGTGTTTTCCTCCAACTGGGCACAGAGTGTGTGTGTGTGTGTGTGTGTGTGTGTTGCTCGGTGAGATCGTGCTGCTGAGAAATGTAGAAAAAGTCCAGGTTGGAGAACAAAGGAAGGGTATGTCTGGTGGGATTGGTGGTGTTGACGTCAAACAGTATGAGCTCATGATTGCAGCTCTCCATCTCTGATTTTCCTGTCTCGTTTTTGCTGTGTGGGTGCTTCATTCTGTGGTTTCCATCCAGCGTTTGCCCTTCAGTGCTCACTGTGAATCACTCAATTCCAGCGAATTGCTGCCTTTGATATTTAATAAATACCAATGCAAAACAGATCAAGGTAAATGTCTGGGATTCTGCTTTTTATTTTTAATTATGAGAGCACGCGTGGGGTGAAAATGTAGACGTGTGGGAAACTTTATTAGATTTTTGGGTTGATAAGTTGGAGGTGATTTTATTTGTGTGCCACAGTTTACTGAAACCTTTTTAACACAAACTGTCACAGTGTTTCACCACAACGAGCATGGCCGTTAACTCATAACCGATAACTCTTACACATTACTATCAATCTTGTGAATGTGGCGATATAGGATTTTCACATTGATACCATAGGTGTGTCTGTTTGACAGGATTTTTAGGAAGCCTTCCGGCCTTTTTCTCCATTAACTGGAAGAATTTCATTTTGAGAGGAGTGAATTTAGTCGCCTTTTTAAGAGGTTGATTACTAAACTTTAGAGCAGATAAATATGTTACCATAGGTTCTGTTTTTTAGATATAGAATAAAACATGACTAACGTTTGAGTGACGGCGAGTGTAAGAGCTGACGGTCATTGTTGGACTTCTCTTTTGTTTGCGTTGAACAGGTAGCACAGATGAATGCGGACGCAGTGTCACTGCGGTGAGTCCGAACATCTGTCTGTAGCTGCGAACGTGTTGGTGTGGGCCGTCTGTAGCGGACCGAGCATGTGTGGGCACACTGTAAAACCTGACGTGATGTCCGTGTGTGACAGGTGTTAATTATCAGTCTGTGGTTCCCTGACAGACGGACAGATGACAAACAATGAGGCGGCCGTGTTTGAGCTTGACTCTTGGCATGAAAATCGTGTTTGGACAATCAGGGGACGCGACAGCTTCTCCTGCTTATGTGTGAGATTTTTGTGACAAGACCTGATGTGAGCGGACACAGACATGAAGACCTGGTCACTTGAATTTGAAAACAGACGGCCCTCCGCTCGCTCTTTAAGCTGCTCCCAGCAGGCGGGCACAGCCATATTCTGAAAAAAACGTAAATGATGACTTAGAGCTTCACACGGGATCCCAGCCCTACTTTTACCCAGTAAAGGTTCTCTGTTTAACCCATTGCACCTTATGAACAAAGGTGGGGGAAGAAAACTGCTGCAGGACAGTGTTGTAATATTTTGTGCGGTGATATAGCATCCATACAGGGACATCAATTATCGATATTTTATGGAATAAATTAGAATTCTTTGGGAAAACTTTGAAAAAGAGGGCTCATCTCAAGCACCACCATCCTGAGATAATATGAGGAGAGCAAACTTGCATTAAATCAGCTCAACTGACACTGAACCCACTTAGCTTAATAAAATAAGATACCACCGAATTCACCACAAACTAATGGCTCAGTCATACAAGTCAGTCTATTAAAAAAATCAGTGGCTACTTGGTGAGTACTTGTGTTTAGTGTTCTAATATTCTTGAATCAACTCAAGCTACCACATTTTTCCACTCCAGTCAACATCAATATGCTTAGATACGTCACTCAGTGAACAGCCAGCCTTCTCAGTAATGACCCGCTGTGGTTCACCCTCCTCGTGGAGGGTGTCGATAATCGTCATGTGGACAGTTATCAATTCAGCAGTCTTACTCGTGATTTCAGTTGTGCGCACAGAGCTAGAAAAGCCTCCAAAATTTCATGAACCCCGATGAGCAAGCTGTTGGCGACAGTGGGACAGAAAAAACTCCCTTTTAACAGGAAGAAACCTCCAACAGAACCTTAATCAGGGATGGGTTGGAAGGAGAGAGAGCCAGGGTTTAATAATTATTCATAATTAGATGCAGTAGTGGGGTATAAACACATGCAGACTGAAAGGAAGGTCTAAATTTGACGAGATGTGCTATTAAACAGCGAGTGGAGCGTGTCGAAATGATGCGTCGTGTGGACACGCATCATTAGATTAGCATGTTGGCGTGCACCATTGGTTAATTTGGACTGAAGAGAGTAAACGTCTGAGACCAGTGAGAATTATTTGGTCATGAAACTGTGACGAGCTGCAATGAGGGGGCGTCTGTGACACGCTGATGTTCATGAGGCATTACAGTTAATGGGATATAAGCTGAAGAATTATGGAGTTACAACTAGGCCTGCAGGATTATGGCTAAAATAATATTTTCCACAAGTTTCACACAGAAGTAAATGTTTCACTTCAGAGGCGTTCGCACTGCTGGCTGGACGGAGCCTGTTGGAGGTGAACCGAGCATTTGCTGTGGTTAAAGCCGAGCAGAGACCTTAGCGGTTTCACTGTGGGGTGAGTCCCTGCAGTGGATGGGAGACGACTGAAGATGGTGTTTCTTTGTAAACAGATGCATGTGAACAATGTTTTAGTCATTTAGTCTTACCTCATGGCCATGTTGTTGAGGCTTAAGGATGTCCTGTGATTTTTAAATGAAATAAAAATCAGATATTTTGTTTCTCTTCTGCCCGACACCTAAAATTTCTGTAGGAGTCGCTGACAAGTTTAGCCCATCTTTAAGGCAGCTTGAAACGTGTGACGACAGGAGAGATTCTGGATTTCTGGTTAGCCGTCTGCAGGAATTTGGCTCTTCCTCCCCGTCAGCCTGTCGCTCCATCAGTGGAGGGATTAGTGTGGTTTTGTACTTTTCAATGAATCCATCTTCTGGGTTTTTAAGTATTTAAGCACTGAGTTGGGGGATGAGGGTAATCTTGGGGAGACACTCACTCAATCCTCCAGGGAGATATGCCTCCCCTCATTAAGGGATCGTCAGTGGAGCGGACTGATAGCAGCGGGCAGAGAGGAAAGCTCAGACCAGAGGCAGCAGGAATATTGTGGAGTTGATTGGAAGTGAAGTGAGGAGAAGATAAACCCCAAAATATTTTAAATGTTTCTGGGCTTTTTCCAGATTTTGATAGGAGAAGGGGGGGCTCTGATCAGGCAGATAGAGGGGTGGGATTAGGAGGCATGAATGGTTATTAAAAATTCAGCAGCTTGGGTGAGATTTAATTTAAAAAATGTTCAATTTTCACACCAGTTTTGTTCAAAGATGTATTATTTAACAGATTCCTGACAATGGGGGTTGGAAATGAACGGATAATTAACAGCTCTGATCATTGCAAATTGATAAATGTAACCTTACATGGATCTTGCAGCAGAGCGGCTCCTGTACCGCTCATTTTCTTATCTGATCACGGAGACTAAAAGGAAACTAACCACTTTTTGGTAAGAAATTATCGATTTATTAGGGAGCAAATCAACATTTGGTCCTCAAAGTTGATGTTAGAGGCAGGAAAAATGGACAAGCGTAAAGATTTGAGCATGTTTGACAAGGGCCAAATTGTGGCTTGGAGACTGGGTCAGAGCCCAAACTGCAGCTCTTGTTGGGTATTCCCGGTCTGCAGTATCTATCAAAAGGGGCTCAAGGAAGGAACAATGGTGAACCAGTGATAGTGCCATTAGAGGCTTGATGATGCACATGGGGAGCGAAGGCCAATTGAACAGATGAGCTGCTGTAGCTCATATTGCCAAAAAAGTTGATGCTGGTTCTGATAGGAAGGTGTCAGAATACACAGACCTCGCAGTTTGTTCCATATGGGGGTGCATGGCTGCAGACCAGTCAGGGTGCTCATGCTGACCCCTGTCCATTGCTGAAAGCTCCCAACAGTGGGCACCTGAGCATCAGAACTGGACCACAGAGCAATGGAAGAAGGTGGCCTGATCTCATGATTCGTGTTTTCTTTTACATCATGGCCGCGTATGTGTGCATCACTTACCTGGAGAACACCTGGAATCAGGATGGACTGTGGAAAGAAGGCGAGCAGGCAGACGCAGGGTGATAATTTGGGCAATGTTCTGCTGGGAAACATTCGGTCCTGCCATCCATGTGTATGTTAAGTTGACACACACCACCTATCTAAGCATTGTTGCAGACCATGTACACCCTTTCATGGAAACGGTATTCCCTGATGGCTGTGGCCTCTTTCAACAGGATAATGCATTCTGCCACAAAAACAAAAATTTAGGGGAGGTGTTGATTTGGCCTCCAAATTCTGAGATCTCAGTCCAGTCAAGCATCAGCAAGTATGATCTGTGGAGGCCCTGCTGTGGAACTTACAGAACTTAAAGGATCTGTTGCTGACATCTTGGTGCCGGATACCACAGCACATCTTCAGGGGTCTAGTGGAGTAAATACCTCGATGTGTCAGGGGCGTTTGACGTAATGATGCCGTGTTAGGCTTGTCCAATATATTGAGTTGCTTTAATTTTTTTTCCACTTTTGATCTTGAGACACAAAGGCACCCAAACTCCTTCCTTCCACTCACTCACTCATGTTCTCTGCAAAACACAAGTGTTACATGCATTTTTTAATGTCAGACTATCTGCAGAATTGCAAAAGAGAACAAAACACGCTCAGAGAAAATTCACAAGCAGGTTATCTTTAAATTCACGGTAAGCTTCTTGTGATGCTCTTATTGCCGTTCTTGTGAGGACTAAAAAAAAAAATTAAAACTCATGACGTGAGAGAAGTTGCTGCTAATCAGCACAAAATATGTCCCAGTGCACTCAGATTGAAGCACCGTGAAGGTCACGCGTGTTTGTGTGTGTGTTTGTGTGTGCTTTAATGCTGATCATTGAGATTGGTGTCTGTCTCAGCACTAAACGCCTTCTCACCTCCACATTTTGACCTGAGCCAAGAACTTTACTCCCCTTCAGCACTTAAATTGTCTTTCTTTCTCCACCTCCTCTCTGCCTCGGTCAAGTCAACTGTAACCGAAACACGACTAGGCTCCTTCTCATCGGTCCTCCTGCTGCTGTTTTTATACATCGTGTACTCTTCTCGTCACAACTTCTACGCTCAGATTTGTCCCACGTCGCATCCCGTCGACCACGTTAATGGCGTAGGCACGCAACGGTGAACCTGTAAATCGCGGGCACGCTCACGCTGCTTCTGGCATCAGCCATTGCTCCAGCGTGGCCGGATTTGCGTGCTCTCCTCATCTGTTCAGTAGGTGAGGTTGCCATGGAGATGTGGCATTTGCAGTGCTGCTGATGGGAGTGATCGGTCTGCATTGCACACACACATATAAAGGGCTAAAAATAGAGGGCTGGCTCCCTCTCTGAATATTGATCCTTATCTAATGATGCCTCAGAGGAGAAATGAAAAGGGGGCAGAATCTCTGTGCGCTGGACAGACGAGAGAAGCCGGCTTATATTTTGGGAACGTGCGTGCGTTATGCTGATTTATCACTTCACTCTCATTAGCCAGGGCTGTTTTTAAAGTGCAGATTTCTTCACTGGTTGGTCTTCTGGAGCCATGTCGCAGATCCTCAGAAGAAGCAGGTGTTGGCTTTCTGTGAGAGGTCAACAGCTGTTCACAACTGGACCATTAACCTTGTGTGTTCATTAGGTGTAGAGACACTGACTAAGATTGATGTGGGGCTGTGTGGGGGCATTGCTCCTCATCTGGGGTCTTTTGTCTTTGCTGCCAACTGAATGAAGATGCAGAGTTCAGTGAGAAGTGAAATAAGATGCTTTTAGAAATATTTTAGTGGCATTTTCTGCTTTTATTAGACCCCTGACAGCAGAGAAACGACAGGAAACGAGGAGGAAAAGAAGCACCTAAAGGAAACTGATTTTAGTAGAGCAGTGTGATGTTCATAGTTCACCTGTGGGTTTAACAAGTTGTTAGTGAAAATTGAAAACCATGAAATGATAAATGCATCTTCACCTCTTTGATAGTTTTGTGTGTTCTCTGCTTTTTGTGTGTTCTCTGCTAAGGGAGGTAATAAAGGATGAACTGAAGGACTTTTTCTAGTGTTTAAACCCCTTGAAGAGCTTTTTATTAAGGCTCTTATAGTTCGGTCACTTCCCTCAGTTAGGAGCCTTCCTGAGTAAAATTGACGTATTTGACTGCACTCCTGGAGAACTGTACATCGAATGAACGCCTGTCTGACGTTCACTCTTGTTTGACTTGTCACGTTCCTATTTTGCCACTCTGCCGCCTTGGACAGTGTCGAGTCAAAGGCTCTATAAATGACCAGAGTTGACCAAAGTGCTGTACAAGTTATACAATAATATACACTGTATATAACAGTCACTAAATCAGCAGTAAATATATGCTAAAGTTCAAAAGTTGGGACTCTTGCCCCATTGGCTCTTGCTCTACTGTTGCTTCGTCTCCACTGGTTCCTACACGACTTAGCTCGATTCAGTCTTTAAAGTCGAGCCAAGAGGGTACTGGTGGAAAAGAGGCATAAGTCCAGTTAATACTACCTATTGGAGAAAACAGAACTGCTCTCCACTTCCTGTCATTTTCGAAGGAGATTATGTAGCCAGTGACAGAAATGTGAAGTGAAATGAAGATTCGAAGGTTCACAGTAAACATAGATGGTGTTATTATTTTGTGATCCACACACAGTGGAGTCAAAAAGACTTCCATACTGCCACATTATGTTGCTCTCATCTCTGTAGTTGAGTTCAGTTAGTTGGAATAAAAGAGCTGCACACAGCCAGAGCATGTAGTTTTGTCATGGTGCATGTGTGTTAATTTAGCCTAAGTGTTGGAGCTACTGGACCTCCCACACTTGGCCCAAGTCAGAGTCACAGAACCTGTTTTTATGCCCATGGATCCTGACTTGGTCCAGATCCGCTGTCACCTCTTTGTGACGATGATGATTTGTCAAATCTGTCATACTCCTGGTATTTTAAGTCTAAAATTAACCCTTCGGTGATGACTAAACGGTGCACATTCAGATGCACTCACAGTTGACTTCACACTTGCCTGTGCATTCAGAGACTTCAGAGAACTCGCCAACTTAAATATGGTACTGGGTCCTGCAGTGTTGTTGTTGTCAGTGTGTGTGTGGCTGGCAGCGAGAGAGAGCCGCAGCCAACAGTGTGTGTACAGCAACCAGCAAATAAATGATGCTGCAAAGCATGAAGGTGCACCCGTGTCTGCTGTTGGTTTGTGACAAGGACCTTGCAGGATTTTCACTTACATTAGAACATGGAGGTTTTCTGGTCATCCCATCCTCCCACACCCCCTCCCCGACCTTTAACCTGTGAAAAACACAGGCTGGGACTCTTTATTTGATGTGAGGACGTGAAAACTGAAATGCAAAACATTCAGCTGTTTATGTGTAATTGAATCCTGAAAACGGCGACAATCAAAACACAATCAGCGGCTGCCTGCTTTTGAAGCTGCAGAGCCGTTTCCACCATCACTCGATGCTTTTCTTCTGCTGGAATATGCTCACACCGACGCTGCGAGGTGCCAGACGCTTGCATCGCGAGGATGTGTCTAATTGCATCTGCCGAGGTGCGAAAGAACTCTGCAAAGCTTTAATTACACCTATCTCGCCCACTCGTTTTGTCTGCCTGCCTGTGTGACAGCTGAAATCATTAAACACGCCGAGAAGGAGAAGACGGGCGAGCCGAACGACTGGGAGCGAGAACTGGGAATAAAAAGTGGGAGGTCTGAGTTGTGTTGAAAATGTGAAACTCTTTGTCATCAGCAGGGGATTGTGAGTTGATGGGCTGCTTATCTTCCTTTTGTTTCTCGTGCGCGAGTGTGTGTATAACGTGAAGTAATGCGGTTCAGTGCAGGGAGCTGCAGGAGGCCGGAGCAGCTGAAGGTTAATGAAGTGCTGTATTAAGAGCAGTTTGGTAAATTGCTGTCAGATGGCCCACATGGTGAAACGAGAGGATCAGCAAGAAGCTAAATTGAAATTATCCTTAAAGGGAAATTGTAGTTTCTTTCAAGCTTGGCTTTTTTTTTCGGTCACCATTCCCACTGGTACTCACTGGAAGTGCTGTACTCACCAAATGCTGAGGAGAGGGCGGCGAGGAGCAGTTAACCACATTTATTTAGGATTAAATGAAGGTGGAGAGCAGAAAGGTGGACCTATTAAGCTAATTTCCAGTAGCTATGCATGATTCACAGTTTAGAATAATCTTTCATCTGATACAGAGCATTAGTATGGCTCCTCTCATTCCCTCTCTGATTGAAACAAGTCGTTTTGGCTTTTTTCTAGTTGGGTACTTCTAGCAAACAGAAGGTCCGAGCAGTGAATAGAAACAGCTTTTGTACACAGGATGTAACGTTAGGGCGAAAACAATTCATCAAATAACTCAAATATAAAAGGAAAAAAATCCTCAATGCAAATGTTTTACTTTGATGTTTTCTTTAATCCATGACTCTGTAAACCATGAGCTCAGGTGGAGTGAAAGAAAAGTTTTTTTTCAGCGCCTGTTACTGTAAAAAGAAGCCTTTAAACCTTACTGCGATGTATCACTCAGACCTAGTTGGAACTTTTTAAAATTGTTAAAGTTTTCATTGAAATAAGGAGTTTTCTGATGAACTGCACACCCGTGTTCAAAGTCACACTTCCACGCATCAGACTTCATCCTCGTTGTTCAGCTGTGATCAGCAGGACTCGCAGTTATTCACACTCATGACTTAACTGGTGTCTAAAACATTCGTCTCTTGCTCGTTTTGTGTGTTCTTGATGTAGACGGATGCAGATTTCACCACCTAGAAACAGAGGACGTCCATCAGATAAAGTCCGGTTCCCACGGCTGCTCTGAGTTTGAAACGTTTTACTCATTTAGTCGCATTTCTGATTTTCTTCAGAGTGAATTTCAAAGAGCCGGAGGCAGTGCGAGCGCTGACCTGCACCCTGTTAAAGGAGGACTTTGGTTTGACCATCGAGATCCCCCTGGAGCGACTCATACCCACCGTCCCCTTGCGCCTCAACTACATCCATTGGGTGGAGGACCTCATTGATGGCCAGAAGCAGCCGCGCAGGGGCATCGACATCGGTACGGCCACTAGTTTCAGTCACCTTCAGCACACGTGTGATGTGATAGTCTAGTTAAACTGCTTTGAGTGGTTTATAAGACGAGAAAACAGGCATTTAGCTTAGTTCAAACATGGTCATTTGCACTTCCATCACTCACTGTCAGACCCAAAATACAAGGTCATCTGCATTGACCCAGTGTGTCAGACTTCACTCTAATGCACATGTGCTTCAGTTCTCACCAGTACCTGTATATCTGTGTAAAATGAACGTGCTTTTCCTTTAAATGCTGCAGCAAACCCCAGTAGCACATCTTTAAACATTAATAACCACAGACGGGGGGGATTTAAATGTTAATGCCGCTGCTCTGGTTTTTTCTTGATGTGGCTCGCCGCTCAGCACAGCACCTGAAATGTCAGTTGGCGCTTCCAGCAAATGAGCCCAGTCATTCCCAGTTTTCCCAGCACTCGCCAGCCCGATCCCCAGTCACACGTCACTACTTGTTTTTCATTCTGTCGATCAGAGAAAACAAGATCTGACTTTAAATGTGTTTTCCTGCAGGTGTGCTGCTCCTCTGTAGTTCCTCAGGTCACTGATTGGTGACCCCGAACCTTTATGTGAGCCCACTGAAGCTGTCTGCTCGCTGATGGATCACCACTGGGTGTTTCCTTTTCTAACCGAGGCCATCTTGACTGAATTATGCGGCTTTGGTCCTTGTTAGATGGGAATAATTTAATAATAGCTGCTGGATTTGACATTTATTGACCATTATGTCCACCAAGTCTAAGATAATTCTTTAGAAACGCATCATGTCACACTTTGGGACCTCCTTCCTTCAAGACAACAAAAACACTGCAGCACATTTTCATATTGTTCAGTGACAGCTATGATCAGTCATCATTGTGAACACATACATCACTGTCAGGCTGCCAGTAACGTGTGTGTGTGTGTGTGTTTCACCAGGCACTGGGGCGTCCTGTATCTATCCCTTACTGGGAGCCACAATGAACGGCTGGTACTTCCTCGCCACAGAGGTGGACGACATCTGCTTTGACTATGCTACCAAAAACGTGGAGCAGAACAACCTGTCTGACCTGGTCAAAGGTACGTTTGGTCCACTCAATGTGAAGGTGACTTCATCTTCAGACATTAGACCACTACGCTGGAACTCTCGTACACTGTCTCACCAGAGATGATGTTTTTCGTGTGAGCTGCAGCACTGAGGATGAATTTCAGAATACTGTGATTACTAAGTAGATTAATAGTAGAGCAGGAAGAAGTCAGCTACCATTAGCCACCACAAGTTACTGGTCATGTCATGTCAGCGTGACATTGAAAATTAAAAAAAAAAAAAAATGTGCAAAAATGTTCAGTTGGATGAAGGATGATCCCACTTTTCTGGCTATAATTCATGTGATAATGATGAAAAAGTTTAAGCATCAGATATCATCAAAGGTCCAGTCTGACTTGAATGATTTCTGAACACCTTGGATTTCACCTTCTAAGGCGAAGGTGGGCTGTCTGTGGGTCTGATATAGCCTGGAAACAGATTGGTTAGTTAGCTGATGAGGTTTGCAGGGCCAGTGGGTAGTTTTTCGGGGGCTGGTGTAGCTGGTGAATATCAACGCAGAGACTTCCTGTGCGTCCACTGGTTATCGTTTATGAATGCAGATGACGCTGCAGTAGCGGCTCTGACCAGCCAGAAATGAAGAAGCTTCTGCAGGTTGTGTGGTGCAGTCTCCAAAGATCAGGCTTGTTCTGGCAGATCCCACAGATGCTCCACCAGGTCCTCTGGACTTTGGAGAGCAGGTTTGTTGTATTGCTTGTGCTGTTCCTGAGCAATTTTTGCAGTGTGCTGATGTCCTGCTCAGAGAGGCCGCTGCCATGAAGGGTGTGCATGGTTTGCAGCAATGTTTAGGTAGCAGACCGTGCACACCCAGAGTGTTCCAGCAGGAAACGGGTGTTTTTCAGTGCTTTTCGCTTCGCCTGTCCTGGTTTTAATGCTGTGGCTGATTTGTGTAATTTGATCACTGATTGGTGGTGTAAATATTTCAGTAAGTCCCCCAAAAATCCCGATATCCTGCCTTTAAACTTTTTTTTTTCCCCCTGTTGTAGTAAATAAGATATCTTTTTGTGACACTTAGCTGGACAAATAAGAGAAATCTTGCTGGAAGAGCATCGTATTTAGCCTGAGCTGAGACTAAACTTGTCTCTGCTCAGCAAATCTGTGAACTGGCTGACAGGAGTGCAGCACACAGTGACTCAGGAGTCCCATTTTGTATCAACAGTTATACATTTTATTCAACTTTTACACACTTGTCTCACATTAGTGTTTATTTATTTATTTTGCCTTCCTCAGTTGTGAAAGTTCCTCAGAAGACTTTACTGATGGATGCCTTGAAAGAAGAGACAGAAATGGTGTACGACTTCTGCATGTGCAACCCTCCCTTTTTCGCCAACCAGCTGGAAGCAAAGGTAAAAGTTAAAGTTTAAAAGTAGAAGTTTAAATTCTGGAGTGTTATCTGCTTTGAAGTTGAGGTTTCTGACTCATTGACAGTAAATGCACTCGTTTACTGACCGGAGCAGCTCCAGCACCAAACACAGTGTGTTTACGTGATAGTAACAGGGCTCTAATAGGATTTTATTGTAATCTCTGTCTGTCTTGCTGCCCTCTGCAGGGGGTAAACTCCAGGAACTCACGCCGACCTCCTCCCAGTTCAGTGAACACGGGCGGTGTGACGGAGATCATGGCAGAGGGTGGAGAACTGGAGTTTGTCAAGAGGATCATTCATGACAGCCTGCAGCTCAAAAAGCGCCTTAGGTGAGGAAAGAGGACTGTTTTTTAATTAATTAATTAATTTTTTTAAGGTTGCACATGTATTTGTGTGTGTAAAAACATAAACTTCATTACAACACAGCCACATATTTAAATTGGCGGGTGGATGTAGATGAGTGCTGCACTTGTAGTTGCTCTGGAGAGGCCTGGAGAGCTTTAAATGGCTGCAGTGAAGGGGAGACTCAGAGAGGTGAAATGGGCAGATGGGCTGCTGCACATTGATGGAGCTGTCACCCACAGTTGCTTTAATGATTTTGGCACACGCTGACTCTGTGCTGTATCCGGGAGCCCACAGGGAACAGCTGTGTTTGGGAGGGTGAGGGTGGAGGGGTCGGATAGATGGGTGGGGGCATCTCAGGCGGCTCTCGCTTTACCCTCCCTCGTTACGGGGCTGTCACCGAGGCAGCCGAGCGAGACCCGGGCAGAGGGAGCTGCAGAGTGGTGCTATTAAAACTGATTAGACGTGCCACACCTGCTACACGGAGCGCTGTGTCTGTGTGTGTGTGTTTGCACAGTGGAAAGATGAGCACTCTTAGAGGGACTGATGTTAACACCTAGTTGCTCTTGTGTGGCAGTGTTACACTAAAAGTCAGAGCAAGCCTGGTTTCATTTCGCAGGTTTGAGACTCCGGCCAAACCAACCGGAGCCGACTGTCACTCCCAAAACCATGCTGGGACACCAGAGCCTCCAGGTGTCCATGGAAACACTGCCAGCCTTTTCCAATTGGTCCTTTGAGACGCCCCCATTGCCCCGCTCTGCTCCTCTTTCCTTTCTTTCCACCAGAGGATAATTACTGTCAGATAAGGCGAGTTTAACTTTCAGCCAAATATCCAAAAGTGCGGTTAGATTTGAGGTAATGCTCCTAATTCATCACGCCATTGATATGAAAATTACCGTCTCTGGTAATAAGACTGTAATCACGTGCCAGTGCTTCAGAAGAGAAAAGACTGAAAGTGGAGGCCGATGCAGCTGCGCTCTTCTCGAAGAAGCTGCTGGTGGTGCATTCGGGGATCTCTCCTGGGCGTTCCTCCCCACTGTGCTCAAAATTGGCGAACATCTGTGAATATTAGAGCTGTTAAATATTTCATCGTGTCACCTGAGGCTGACGGGCAGCTCCTCAATACTCCTCCAGCCCTGGCTGTCCTCATGCCTCTTTAACATGATTACATGTCAGTGTCCTTACTGATTGTCAGTCACAAGTTAAATAATGTGTCAGATTTAATTTTATTTGGGTGTCACAGAAGCTTTTTAGCCAGCTACGGTCACGAGGTAGGTTTGACACAGTTGAAGTCAGAGCTTCAGGAAATGATGTTAAACTGCATGTATGTACATGTTTATTAAAAGCTTTCTGTATTATAATGAAATAATAATAATAATGATAATGATAATAATAATTACAATAAAAAGGAGAGTAAGAATAAAAGGTGTTGAGATGGTTGAATGGTTCACAAATTGTTAGTATCTTACTATAATGATCATAGAGTATTTAATGGGGGAGCCAGTCACAAAACCTACGTACGTAACAGGTAGCCAGTGTAGTGGTCTTTTTATTGAAATTCTGGGAGGTCTTTTTTTATTTTTATTTTTTTTAATGAGCTGGTAATGGGAGATGGACTTTTGGCTGGGACCCAAGCAGTGAGGATTACAGCAGTCCATGAAGGAGTGGGTGAATTTTTCGAGCTCTGTTACAGATAGAAAATGATTGACTTTTCCAACATTTCTTGTGCCTAATTTCTACAAATCTCTAGAGCCCACAATTTAGCCTACATGACTGGGCGACAGCATTTCCAGGATTAACACCTATATGGGTTGTGTCGACAACTACGTCAAGTTGAATTTTTAGCGAGGTGTGCATCAGGTTGCAGTGTAGGAAGTTTTTACAGTCCTGTGAATAACTCAGCACCTCTTTACTGCTTCCATAGGAATTAAGACGTTAAGTAGCAGCCAGATACAGATTATCAACTGCAGTTGCTTAACTAATCATCCACAAATCTGAGCACCTCTATAAAAGCTGAAGTTTTTTCAGTTTGCTGGTCTGGAACAACAGTCGGCTCCGGTTTTTAAGAGCTGAGGTGATAAAATGAAGCCCTGATGATGAGTTTTAATAAAAACATCCACACACGTTTTGACTACCTCTGTGAAATTGACCAGCCGTCCTTCCAGGCTGACTCCCTGGTGCATTTCTTTCCTCCGCCTGCCCCAGCTGGACGTTGCTGCTCATTGATCAAGTCCAACCTCACATCTTTATCACACAGCAGCGATTATCGATCAGGCGTCCACCACGGGACGACTTCAAAGCAGATTTTCCTCTGCTGCAGGACCGTTCACACCCGGATGTTTTTCTGCCTCTCGTATTTTACTTTGTGTCGCTCCCCTGAGCACTCCCCCTCTCCTCATTTGATCTGTGCTCGAGGGTTCACGCCCGGCTGTTGGCTGCCAACACCTCCAACAGACACAGCTTGGTTAATATGGATTCTCCTTTCTGCAGGTGGTACAGCTGCATGTTGGGAAAGAAGTGCAGCCTGGCACCTTTGAAAGAGGAGCTGAGGAAGCAAGGGGTGAGTAGCCAGCGAGACCCAGAACAAAGAGAAACCCATGAATACATGCGCAAACACGGTAATCAGTGAGAGTTACAAAGCAGGCACAGCTTTGATCTCAGTTTGTTCATGCAGAGACACGATGCTTCTTGCAGGGCTTGTTAAAACAATCTTTGCCACACCCCCGTCGCCCAAGCTACCTTTTCCTATGTATTGATGTTTAAAGGAGGCAATCACCAGCACCAGCTGAGCACGCTCACAAACGAGCCATGAATGAGCTGATTTCTGTTTGCTGTGCATGACTGAATCACACGCCTCTCAGTAGCTAACATGCATTAGCGTCATTAGCCTGACTAATAGCCCAGCACATGACTCCTGACTGCTGTGGGCCTGTAGTACCGCGCCAATCTCACAGACCGCCCGGCCCCCACCCCGCACCTGCCACCCCTCAACCCTCCTCCAGGGTGTCGCTGCTCATCAGAGTGAGTGCAGCGTTGGCTAACATCCAGGAAGGAGGCTTCATTCTGAAGCGTGTGTAAAAAGAAACCTGCGCTTGTTAATATGCTAATGCTTTCATCACCAATTACTTGATTTATTCTCCAGCGTGTCCTCAGTTTTCTTTGTGTTTTTAATTTAGTAAATGTGACTCTGTTACACGTAAAAACTCATCTCACCCTCAGAGCTGTCTGACCTCTGACATATAAGATAATTGACTTCCTCCTATTTTCTGAGAAAACCCTGAGAGCAACACAGTGGATTCCTTATCCTCCTTATGTTCTCACATACTGTCAGAGACGTGAAGCCAAAGGTCACACTGGCAAAACATCACACTGTCAGATTCAGTCACTGCTTTCTAGAAAGACTAAATTCCTAAATTGTTAGTTTTGATCGCAGATACTGCACACATGACTCCCAATCGGTCACAGCTGCCAATCAGTACAGAAACTCCAGATGTTTTTATAATGATGGGTTTTGTTTTTTTAATAAACATTGAATCGGTGCTATGGGAAGGATTTTATTTGCATAAAATAACTGAATACTGATAGTGAGACAGATACGTGTAGATATAAAATAACAAGCCTCAGACGCAGGAAAATGTTTGAAGTTTGGATTTTTCTGTATTTAACCATAAATGATCATCAGATTTTCACCTAAGCCATAAGGGTGTTTCACACCTGCACTCTTTAATCCATTTAAAATAATTTTCCTCCTTGCTGCAATTCAGGGCAATTCAGCGATGGTACACACACTCATTTTTATTTTAAAGTATTTATTTTTTCACATCTAGTTTCAGTTTTTGTTTAAATTAACTATCATAACCTTTTGTAACCGTTTGTGAAGATGTATTTTGGGTGACTTGGAGTTTTTCTCTTTGCAACAAATATTTTACATGTGAAAAGTTTCTGTGGTGTATTGTCTTTATGTATTTATTGTTTTGATGATCTCAGATACGGCCTGGTCGCCAGAGTACTGCATTGTTTTCATGCCGTGCACTTGTTAACTCCAGACTCCTCTGTGCTTTGGCTCAGGTGCCTAAAGTGACCCACACTGAGTTTTGCCAGGGGCGGACCATGCGCTGGGCACTTGCCTGGAGTTTCTATGACGACGTGGTTGTTCCGGTGAGTTTGTACGGATTTTTTTTTTGTTGTTGTTAAATGTCAGTAACAGAGGATTACCAGGATCAGGTTGCCTCCTCAGCTCTGAGGAGCACATTTTGCTCTGCTGCTGGATGTTTCCAAACCCTCTCCTCAATAATGCACCACCTCTGTCCCTCTCCAGACTGGATCCTCTTTCGCTGCAGCCTCGTTCCATTATGTGCACTTACTCCGTCCTCTGGGGAGATGTTTATGTGATTTCTAACATGCTGTAGCCAGGCAACAGTCGCCAGGGCAGGATTGTGCACGCACACTGTACCGCAGGCGTGTCTGGATAAGAGGGTGAGAGTTGGAGTTAAACAGACATGAAAGCATTGCAGAGAGAGGTCTGGAAATGATGTTGCAGTGCTGATGAAGTCAATCAAACACATAAATGCAGGTGAAGCAAAGGGCTGTTTGTTGGACTCTGTTTCTATTTTTCAGCAAAAAAGCAGTTGAGCAGAATGATTGGCCTAATTTTTCTCCATCTAACATCCTCCACGTTCACACTGCTCCAAATCATCAACAGGGAGAGCCCCTCGAGCACATGTGGGGTTACGTAGCAGAAGTTCACGGTCAAACGCCCAATTCTGCCTGCATGAACCTTTCTATGGTCATCTGGTTTATGTCTATAAGCATGGGAGAGCTCATTAAGTTTAACTGCAGACTAAAACATATGTGACATGTATGGATCTGTGACCTACTTAACCTCATTATTACCAGCGCGGATTTTAATTTATGTCTGGTGTAACCAGAAATGTTTGCAGTACAGTTATTGAAGTAGTGGAAACCTCAGGATTCCTAAGGTTTCTAATCCAGGAAGAGATTCTTGAATAGATTTTTGGTCAATTTTATTTATTTATTAATGTTTTTGCATTTCATTTTCATTTGGTTCCCACATTTGGAAATTTGCCTCAGTTTAAAAACAAGATAGAAGGTGTGTTTATGTTTTTTTTTTAAACACTTGGATCTGTATGATGTCAGTGAGAGCTTCTTCCTCTTCTGCACTGTGATCTGCTTCCATCTCACCCTTTGTCTAACATCCTCCTCTGTCACACCAACCCTCTGCATGTCCTTAATCACGACATCCATGAATCTTCTCTGAGGTCTTCCTCTTTACCTCCTCCATCTTCAACATCCTTTGTCCAGTGTATCCACTATTCATCCTCTGCACATCTCCAAACCCTCTCAACCATGCTTGTCTAACTTTGTCTCCACACTGCTCCACCTAAGCTGTCCCTCTGATGTATTCATTACTATTCCTGTCCATTCTGGTCAGTCTGAGCATCTTCAGCTCAGCCTCCTGTCTTTTTGTGCATACATCTCAGCAGGTCTCACTACCATCTATTAAACCTTCCCTTTCACTCTTGTCACAAATTACCTCTGACATTTGTCTCCACCCTCTCCACCCTTCTTCACCTCTCCTGTGCACTGTCCGTTGCTCTGAATAGTTGATCCCAGGTATTTAAACTCATCTACTTTTACTATCTCTACTCCTTGCAGCTTCATGGTTATACCCGTCTCCCCCACCATTGGTGACACACATCTATTCAGTGTTGTTTCTACTGACTTTCATTCCTCCTCTCTCCAGAAGATGCCTCCACCTCTCCAGACACACTTCTACTGGATTTCTACTCTCACTGTGTGAGAGTAGAAAGGTTCAGCCAATCAGGAGAAAGCTAGAAACAGCCCACGGATGGCACTGAAAGGCTGAACCGAGGCCCAGTATAAGATAAAGGATTATTTTGATCTGTGAATCATGCAACGATACTCAACTAAGAATAAAAATATGGAGCTGGAATCAAGCGTACTGAGTCCCCTTTAAACAGTTTAGTTATTTATTTTCTAATTTATCCTTTTGACTCTGTAAATTAGCCATGGCTGTTTGATTGGAGCATCAGCTTGATCCCAGTTTTTTAGCTTTTTACTGAGTTTTGTCTTCCTCCCGTAGTCTGACCAACCAAACACCTCATAGACAACCCTTCCCTCATTAGTTTTTTTCCAACCAGTACACACGAATCCACACCGTTTTCAACATATGAAATAATACGAGCTGTTGTTATTTTTAGTTTCAGTCTTATTACAGAGAGAGAGAAAATGCAGGGGTTGTAGTGAATTGAAAGGAAACTACATTAGATAGAAAGACCTTTTGAATGCAGACAAAAGAGGAGGAAGCACATCCAGCACAGGCCGACAGAATAAAAGGACCTGTAGACAGAGAAGACTGCCAGGCTTTATCTAATCCCTGAGGGCCACTGTTGCTCATACAAACCTGTAGCAGGAGGAGGAGGGGGGGGATCAGGAAGGTCCAGAGTCCAAGCTGGGGTTTGGGGACCTGACAGAAATGGGGGGGTTGGGAGGAGGGGGGTGATCAGAGTATGATTTACAGTTTGCCTGCAGGTGAGACTGGCAGCAGTTTGTTTCTCTATGATGTGCGTGTGTGTGTGTTCATGGACTCAGGAGGTGAAGATGGATGATTGAACATCATTATATGTGGAGAGAACAGCTCTTGTTGGACTCTTGTTGGTTTTAACCATGTCTAATTTTAAAAATTGGGCAGGTGTGTGTGTGTGTGAGAGTGAGTGAGAGAGAGGGCATGCAGTGAGGTTGTAGTGGGTAAGTGGGATTAATAATGGAGTGAAAGAGCAGCAGAGTCAGAGGAGGATGGGATTCAGTTGAGAGGTGTGTATGTAAACTCTACATGTGGGTTTTGTGTTCTTTCATTTGTAAGTCTGTGTGTGTGTGTGTGTGTGTGTGTGTGTGTGTGTGTGTGTGCGCGAGATTCTGTGTCAAGGATGCTCTGTTATGAACAGACAGGTTTGGCTTGATGGATTTTATTGATTTCCTTGCACAATGAGCTGGAGAGCATGCAGAAAAGAGGGAGAGACGTCTGAGACAAACAATAAGAAATAAAAGCAGCAGCCAGACAAGGCAGCGTCCATTGTCAACCCATTAATTACACGTGTCCATCTCCTCTAAATATGCATCTAAATGCACCGTCATTTTAACTAAAAATCAATAGATGATTGAGACTGGGAGTGAGCACCAACTCTACTTTTTTTCTTGAATGTGCAGCAAATTCGGAGATTATCTCTGAGAAACTGTAAATGATGAAACATCACTCACGGGCAACAATAAAAATCTTCAGTGTACTCTGAGAGTAACTGAAACTTGACAGCAGACAAGTGCAGCAGAGTGAAGGTCACCCTCTGCTCCTTCCCTCTGCTGTTTGTAGGTCAGTCGGCCATGCTGTCTGCTGCCTCACTACTGCCGCAGACCCCCGCTGTCTCCCCGCTTTTAGCCAGCCTGCAGTGAGTGCAGCGATCACAGGTCGGCTGCAGTACGACTGCTGCAGAGCCTCAGTACTCCGACACGGTTGGGTGATGATCTACATTGCCATTACAGCATGACATTAAAGGCAATTAAAAATCTAACAGTTTGATTTATTGCAGGCTCGGGTGCAGCTTGCATGATTTGAGCGCCCTCTTGTGGCACTTTGCATTCATCTATCCTCTTTAGATTTGTTTTTGATGCACAGATATAACTGGATCATTTTACTCATGCCAGTCATTTTATTTATTATTTTTAATGGGCTCTCACTCATGGGCGACTGCTGGGGAATGCTCCAACCCTCTCCATGAGATGGTTTTAGGCCTAAAATGAGCAAACTGTATCTGAGAGGTTAAAGAGGAAGGAAGGAAGAGTACAAAATGTGAGGAAGCGTTCAGCAGATTTTGGTGTTTGACAGGTAGCGGGACAGTGCAGCTACTCTGAAGGCCAAAGGAAAAGGACTCCATCCAGTAAAATGTCAGTTTTCCTCCTCCTCCTTCCTCCTCAAAGGTCAACTGTCTGGATGTGGCACAGATGTTGATCATTTTCAAATTTTATGCTGACTACAAGTCGCACTGTGATACGGGACTACTTAACTTGGACATCCAGTTTGGTCTACAATATGTAGACCAGGGGTGGGGAACTCCAGGCCTCAAGAGCCGGTGTCCAACAGGTTTCAGATATCACCCTGGGCCAACAATCAAATGATTAGTTCATTACCAGGGCTCTGGAGAACTTCAAGACATGTTGAGGAGGTAATTTAGCCATTTAAATCAGCTGTGTTGGATCAAGGATATATCTAAAACTTGGAGGACACCGACCCTCGAGGCCTGGAGTTCTCCCACCCCTGATGTAGACTGTATTGTACTTAACTGTAGTCTGCAATGCGCCAGTGCATTTCCTCTGACACTTTCTTCCATGTCCACCTCAGTGCTGTTATAACACAGTTATTGTCTGCATATTGTTTGGATTCCTGTTAGCTGGTTGGGAGTAAGTGGGCAGGTTGTGAGATGATTGTGTCACAGTCAAAGTTACTGCCATGATTCTTTCTCCTTGGTCATCTAATTTGTCTTGCCACCACATGCTAACAATATGTTTTATTCTTTGTTGCCTTTTCAAGAGAAAATTAGAGTCTCTCTCAGCGTAATAGTAATTACATTTCTAAGAGAAGAAAAATGCAGAAGTGTATATTTTGTAAAGTCTGCCCGTCTGTTTGTTTACTGCTGTGGAAATGGAAGTTAATGTATGAGAAGATATGTGAGAGTTTGTTTTTCTTGTCGTCTGCGGGACTTTAATGATATTGGAGGTGACTGAGCGCTATTCATGAAATGACATTTTCCTGTAGTTGCAGAAAGAAGTGCGCTGCTATCAGTGTCTTCTTGGTTGAAGAATTTACAGATGTCTGAGTTTGCCATAAGAATTTGAAACAGCTCACACTGTGTAAACACTGCCCTCTGCTGGCAGCTGTGCTCTGAACTCAAACAGTTCATAGTCTCTGATGTAGATTAAAGCTTAATTACTGTGTGGATTTCAGTATCCTCAAAATGTAACTGAAAAACACAAAAGATTAATATTGCCCCCCCCCCCCCCCCTTTCTTTCATTAAAATTTA
>VUQG01036019.1:43496-54169 GCA_015106755.1 Etia nguti
GAAGGGGGGGGGGGGGTGGGGGGGAAGGAAAAAAAAAAAAAAAAAAAGGCAGAACACGTGCGAGCACTGGCATCTTGACATGGGAGGTACAGACGCGTGTCCTGCCTGCGCATGCACCTCATTCCCGAAACTCTGCACACTCCTCCCTCCCTGTCCCTGTCCTTGCCCTCCTCTGGGCTGGCAGCAGTGAAGCAGCTTGCACACAAAAACACTGAGCTTAGAGGTCTGAATAAGAGGCTTTCAGCTCAGCACTCCATCGCTTTAATTTTTATGTCTTATTGTAAGTGTTCATTTGTAAATGAGCAAAGTTTCTATGAAAATAAGTGGTAACTGGAACAGAGTTTTAGTGGTTTTCCAGTGAAAGGCACAAACTTGGCTAACAGCTACATAGGTCAAGTTCCACTTCCTTATTACATTTCAAATGAAGATGACTCAACATCTGTGACCAGAAAATCTTACATGTGAAACAAATGTTTTCCTTCTAAATTATGGCAGTCGCGCTAATAGAGCTGTAAGAGGGTTTTTGTTTTACTTCAGAGACGACATGTAGCAGGCTTTCCTCTGAGCCCGTAGTGGTGTCGTGAAAGCCGAGGCTGTAAAATAAGCCCTGATGCATTAGCGCTCCTCCTCTCCACTCCCCCTCCTTCCCTCCATCCTGCCTCTCTGAGCTTTTAAGGCCACATGAGCAGCAAGCACATGGCTAGCCTGAGCCGCGTGACGTCACCCCCCCTGTGCTGGGCCCCCACCCAGCACTGCAACATGCAGGACTTGCTGTACCACCAGGCTTAGCCGCCCGCAGCAGGGAGGGAGCATGGAGCAGTAAACACAAGGCTCAGCTTACTCCACACGCGCTTTACTTCCTCATGAAAGCTGACTGAACTTTTTCCTCCACTGCTTGTCCACAAATGCCAGCATGAAAAGTGCTGTACTCTCTGCTAGATGGAGATAAGCTAAAAGTGTATTTATCTGTTTGATATTTTTAGCACAGTCACTGTGCACTTCATGGCATATTTCTTTTGAAAGCTTGCCTGACAATTTAACTGTACTAATTCCTTTGACATTTTCATTTTCGTTCATCCTTAACATTAAAAACAGCCAGCCTCCTTCAGCTTCCTGACGACTCGGCTCTTAACCGCAATGAGGTAAATAGGCCAGCTATGACCAACACAAGCTTGCACACAAAGGATTGGTGTGCAAAAGTAGGCATTTTATTTCCACAGACAGACTTTTTATTGTTAAAGTCAGGCACCACGTGAAACCCTCTGCTCCAGCTTGAAGGCATACTAAGACAAGGGTTTATGGTTACCACAGTGTCATAAGACCTGTGTGCAGGAACCCGATCAGTGGAGCAGCATGTCTGCAACGTGGCCTCCTGTGCTCCTGGCCCTTTAAGACAACCCAGCCTTGTGCTGTCTGTTCGCGGCTGCTGCAAAAGTGAGTCAGTGAGTACAGCTTGCATTGCTCTCTTTCAATCCCCTGTTATCTGTGGCCCTCCCTCTCCCTTTTTCTGCGGGGCCATGTGCTCGGCACTCGCATTGCTTGTGACAATAATGCTTCAGCAGTGTTTACCTCTCATGCACATGCGCACACATGCACGCACACACAGTTCTGTGGTAAGAACTCTTCCCCGGAAAAAGGAGGAGGTCTGAATGCAGTCATGTGCAAAGAATCCAAACGTACCTGGCACATTGTGTCCTACCAATCTGGTGACATGTTTAACATGGTGATGAAGTCACGTGGGACCCATCTGCTGCAAGCTTGGTTATCAGGTGTATGTGGTTAATCTCAGACTAGCTGTTTCTAAACAGGCGAACGTGGCGTTGGCTCTCAGCAGTTCAGTGGGTCTCCGTGTTTGTGGAGCATTTCTCCACTCTCTCATTCTCTCTTTATGAGTCATCACTTAAAGCTGCTGTTGTAGCGCTACTCACGTAAGGCTGCCAGCTACATGAGGATAAAAAAGAAGGCGGCCGGTCCTTTTTGGACATCACGTTAAATGTTCCTCACCAGAGTAGGTTTTGACAGAAATGTTTAGACAATAAGAGGCTGTCAGAAACCTAAATCGCACCTCTCGCACATGAAGGTGTGTGTCATCTTTTAGTATTTCAGAGAAAACGTTGACATGTTTTCAGGCGTTTCCCTGACAACCAAAGTTGGGGGGCATTTTAGCACATCTTGTGTAGAGACTAAGGATGTTTTTAATCCATACAGAGGCGGTGCGCTTTATGGCCGGTTACAAGTTGCACATCTGTGTCCAGATGTTTAACAGTGCATGCTAAGGAGCACCTTACTCGGTGAACAGTAGTGTACATGTCTGTCCTGCTATTTAAAATCTGCATATCTAAACTATATCTTCATAATTCAATAATATTAAAATACAAAGTTGGGATACCTGTCTTTGTGAATGAGATGGTGCAATACCTGAATTCTTGGAGTTTTCATTAAAATAAGAGGTGTAGTTTTGATTCACATTAAGAGTTGTTCCATGTAAGAAGTATTTTAAACAGAACCAGGCTACTGACCCTGATCGTAGATAACTTTAGGTCTATTTGGGAGGAAGGACACAGATTTTCCAACTGTAAAAAAAACCTGCTCTGGTCACAACAAAAGAAGTTTAACTTAAAGATAATAAACAGCTCGTTTATGTGGATTTAATCTGAGCTAAACTGAAATATGAACGGGACTTCTTCTGAGCTTCTATTTGTGTTTAAGTTACTGAGAAGCAGCCAAAGCACAGACCACTTGGCCCATGCATGTCTAATCCTGGATCAGGATTTGAGACAGGTGCTGAATCACACAAGGCCCGCCTTTTGTCCCCTTTTGCTATTTATGTACATGTGCATTGTGCTGTAGGCGCACCCGCTCATAATGCACATGCAGAAATGAACTTAAACCAAAGTAGGCCAGAAGCCACTTACACACATGACTTTAATCACACACGATGACTTGCACATTTACTGTATCATCACACTGTACACGGTAGGATGAACATTAACAGGAAGTCCACCCTTTATGATCCCGAGTCATTAGGTTGCTGGTAGCGGGTTTCAGACCGTGTCGTTTCCCTGAGCCTCTCCCGCAGAGAGCGTGCTGGATAGTTTGACCAGGCTGCATGTGACATGCAATAAATTATGTATAATTAAAGACTTCTGAAGTATTTTAAAATGGGAATACTTAAAAACACAAGTCTGCTGATCATGTACCCGTTGCCATAATTTCACTTTTCCTCCTATTGCTGCACGCAGGGCAGCCCAGCTCAGTTTGTCAGCTGGTGAAGTGAAGCGAGTGCAGAGAGAGCTGCTGACTTATAGCTCCCCTCACCCACCAGTGCTGCAGTAGCCATGTTATTCTTGTCCCTGCTCACACATTTACCTAACTAAAACATAAAACCAGTCACTGTCAATAGTAAAATTCATGTATTCACATTTTATAAATGTGTATTTATAAACACAGTCACAGAAATGCTAAATACCAAAAGTAAAAGAACATAATGCAGGACTGCCTGTTTCTGAGTAATATGCTTCATTGCTAATTAGAACCTTTGAGGAATTGCTTTAAACTATGTTTTAAATGTTGTTGCTGGAAAATGTGGCTCAGTTATAATGTATGACAGTTTTCTTTCACTAATCTCTTATTATTATTATTTTGAATATGGAAAATTGGCTATATAAATGTACTATTTCTCCACTTTATTAGAGAAGTATGAGTTGAAATAGACCCAGTAGAGTCAAAGTTCATTCCACTGGTGCACTTTGACATTTTCCTCAAATAAGTAGTGCTGCAGATTTTGTCTCTCCTCCACCCTCTGTGCACACGAGTAATATCTAATTTCATATCAACATCTTTGACAAAATCAGAAACGGGTCATTTTAACTAGCGGTGAGATCTGTTAAATACTATTAAGACTACTATAAAATCACTGTGAATCTTTACAGTATTGCTTCAAGCATGACCTTGGACTTGAGTAGAAACCTCTCTGACAGCTTCACAAAGAAAATTACTGTGGGTCTCTTCTATCGGATGAAGTTATTACACAGTAAATGTGACCTTAACATTTAACCTGTGGACTTTTTCCTGTGTAATTCATAAACCTGTTCTGAGTTTTACCATTGTATTCTTTTCCTTCTTGCAGACATTAAAGCGCAAAGAGAAGGAGTATGAGCACGACATGGAGCGTCTGGCCAGAGAAAAGATCGCTACCCAACAGCGACTAGCAGAGCTGAAGAATGAGCTTAGCCAGTGGATGGATGTGATCGAGATCGACCGCATCCTCCGACAGACGGTGCAGCCGGAGGAGGACCAAGCTTCAACCTCCACAGCCTCGGGTAGGCAGACGGGAGGGATTCGTGGGAATTTATGTTCACTCTCAACTGCATGTCTGTAAATCTCCCTAATACACAATCAAACACTGTTTCAGATTAAGTCATGTAATTATATATGTAATTAACGAATTCCATAATTTGTTGGTGTTGCAGAAGGGGAAGACATCATGAATGACGATCTGGACGAAGAGCCTGCACCAAGAGCACCCACTGCCTTACCCACCGTGCCTCAAATCATGAAACCTGAGCTGCGCGCAACTGCAACACCTACTCAAGTCCCAACTGTGATGCCCACCACCACTACCTCCTTCACCACCCCACACAACCAGCGCAAAGCCCCTCAGCACCAGCCTCAGCAGCTATCAGTGACTCCCCCACAGCCACTGTCTAAACCTGCAGCTCCACCAACGCTCAATGCCACTACATCCAGCACACCTTGTCAGCTGTCAAATCCCACCCAGACGCAGATGGTGACCACACCCAGTCTGCACCCCACAGTTATTGCTCATGCACCAGTGTCCCACCCTTCTGTCATCCAAGTGATCCCAAGTCATAGCTCCAAAAACATCGCCCAGCTGGCTCCCTCCACCACCACCAGCTCTGTGCAGTTAGCCCCCGGCCACCAGCCCATCAGCCACATCACCGTGCACCCAGTGGCTCACCTGAGCCAGCATTTACCCACTCTCTACTCTCAGCCAGTGGCTGTCACACAGCCGACCGTGGTCGGTCACATCACTCAAACAATAAACCACGCTCATGTGAATGGCAGTGCGCCTGCACAGCCAGCTGCCACCATTGTTGGTAAGCAGACAGCAGTGAGCACCCAAATGATGGCTCACCACCCGCAGCTAGTGGGTCAGACGGTGCTCAACCCTGTGACCATGGTAACCATGCCCTCCTTTCCCATCAGCACTCTGAAGCTGGCCTGAACACTGCCAACAGGACCACTGAGCTCCAGACTGTGATCCCCATGACAGGGGTAAAGTGATGGAGGGATGTTATTCCCCCATGTTAACAAAGTGACCAAAAACAAGTCCCTGTTCTTAACCTTCCACCTTCTTGTGTGTTGGTTAGTGTTGTGGGAGCACTCAATGGGCCACCTCCCTGCGGTGAACCACGGGCTTCAGACCAGGCCATTGACAAGATAACCGTGTGTGCAGGAGAGCTGCTGGAGACCCTTCTGCTCTGTTTAATTCTCACTTAAAAGCATTAAAGTGGACACAAAGCTGGGAACAATCCTAAAACTCCTTCTAGACCAGACTACCACAACTTCTAAGATATAACAGGCTGCATGTGACTGGCAGTCATAATGTCGTGTTTGTGTTGTACACAGTGGGCTGATGTGCAGTTTTTGACCTTCACCTGCCATCCATTGTTGTTTTAAAGCGAGGCAGTGTGTATTTTCGCAAGCTAGAAAGAAACAGCCTCACACGGGAAAATGTCGATCTGCTATTATAGAGTCCAGACAGTGTAGGATCAGAGTGCTGGCCCGCCAAAGCCAGCACACAGAGAATGTGGTTCAGAGGAGCCCCTCCTCTTCAGCAGCACCACATGCTGTAAGGTTGGAGGCAAATCATGGACTGAACTTCGCCGCCTGCTCAGGAGCTGCAGCCCTTGGTGATGGTGCACACAGCAGCAGCTCCCCCTGCTGGCTGTTTGTGTTCATAGTCAAACTACCACCTCTGCAACAATGACACAATTCTTCCAGTGAAGTAAAATGATGATATCACATCACACAGTGGCTGAAAAAAAATTATATATATATATATATATATATACACACACACACACAGCTTTGTCAGTTCTAGGCCTAGCCAGGGGGCGGGGTGTCTCAGGAGCTTGTCTCTGCCTTTAGCGAGTAATGTTCTGTTGACAGCTTGCAGCCAAGATGACAATCACCACCTTCAATTTTAAGGCCCAAGTGCTCAATCAGAAAAGGGTGGATTTCTCATTTCTTCCTCAAGTGAATGAGTTTAAGTATCTCAGGGTGTCTTGTTCACAAGTGACAGACTGACTGGTCCAGGCACTGCACCAATCAGTGATCTGTTGTGGTAAAGAGAAAGCTGAGCGTTCAGGCAAAGCTATTCATTTACTGGTTGAGCCACCATTCTACACACAAACTGTGGTTAGCAACTGAAAAAAAATATGAGATCACTGATACAGGTGGCATAAATGGGCTTCTTTCTAGCCCGTTTATGCCATTCAAGAGGAGCTGAGTCAGATGAGGTGGTTTGGGCATCTGAGTAGGATGCCTCTAAGGTGAGCGGTTTCAGGCATGCACAACCAAGAAGACACCCGAGGGCATATCCAGGACATGATGTCTCTCAGCTTGCTTGGGAAAGCCTTGGTGTCTCCCACACTAGAGGAGTGAGGTCTGGATAGCTCTGCTTAAACTGCTGCCTGTGTCCAGATAAGCAGAAGATTGGGTGGATGGATGGCTGGATTTAGTTTTTAGTGTTTAAAGGACAATCAAATTGTTACTTATTTCTAGTATCTGTCCTTCAAACATACTGGTGATTGTAAACTGAGCACAAATACAAGTTAGTGTTTTAGGATAAAACAGTTTGTGTCACAGCTGCTAATGTATTTTAAATATTTTTCTTTTTGCAGAGTAGGATTTGTATCTACATCTATATGACCCCAGCAGAGGCGAGTTTATATGCGCTGTGAGACTTAAATACCATGAGGTAAAGGATGTGAATCTGAATACAGAAAGGTCCATAAAATATAGTGAAGTGTGTCTATGCTGTCTTGTAGTGCATACGGTAGTAGGGTGTGTGTTTGCATGCCGTTAATGCATGCCATGACTGTACTCATGTAGTGATCACTATGAAAGCAAGGACCTATAGCAGTGCTCCCCGATGAGCTTATGAACTTCATTACGTTACTGTAGCAGTGTGTAGGGTTTCTGACACATTTCAACCCCTGTCATCCATAGCACTGGGGGCGAGTATCTGTACAAAGCGACAACAACAGATAACTTTAATGTGCTTATTCGAGGCACCCTCTTTCCAAAGCTGGCACTGTGAACATTTAAAAAGTAGTTTCAATGAACAGCCAACCTGCAGTTTAACGCACTGTGCGCTCTGAATTTAATCTGAATGTACTGATCTGTGAAAACATTTGGAGTGTCGAAACAGGAGTCGAGCCCTTTTTAGAAATGCAGTTACTTTATTAAAATGTATGTAAGGTGTAACATTAGAAACCTGATTTTGTATTTTAAGATTTACTGTCGCTTGTATCATCACCCCTCGTTTGTTAATTTTATCAAATAGCTTATTTTCTGGGACCATGTACAGTGCTGTATGTGATTTGATCACATTTGGACACTTGTTTAAATTTCTCACCCCTTACATGTTTTTGGATTTTGTTCTGATGCAATATGTTGTTTCCTTGCCATCTTCAGATTTCACACAAACATCTGGGATAAATGGCATTTTGAAATTGTTTTGCAGAAAAACAAAATGCATAAACGTTACCAGATACAGATGCTTGAAGAAGCAAAAATATACCTGTGTTTTCCCTATGGAGAAAGTTTACGTTGTATATAGCCTGTAAATGTTGGGCTGCATTTAGATCCATCTGTATTAAGGTAAAAGCTTGGGAAAATATGTAAAAATTAAAATTTATAAAAAAGATACTTAATAAATTGTATTATGTTTACAAAGGTCTGAAGTGGCTTCTTTAAACAAAGTGTAGATTTGACTTAGAGAAACACAGTCAAACATTAAACACTGCTTTAGCCAGCCCTCACTCTCAGAGATGGATGTACTGAGGTCATCAGGACTTCGGCATTTTGACATGCCAAACTGGATGTGCTAAGGACCTTGGTGACTTGTTGTTTTTATACAACTGTTGTTTTGTTCATCCAGTGGTTTGCAACACCAAAGATCATCAGATTAGAAAAACTGCTCTGGTATTTTTACTTCAGAAATATCAGGTTAGGCTAATACTGAAAACAGTAGTAGATAAACTGCAGCTATAACATGGACAAAGAGATCAAATTACCTCTGTATAATGTGATGCCACTTAGTAGCACATGCTAGCTACATTTTTAACACCTTTTCAAAGCCTCTAAAATAAAAGCTGAACATAACCTTCATTAACACAGTCCTTTTATACAAGCCTTCTGTAGTAGACTGTTTCATCATTCCAGGATAACTGTGTGGTTACTTTACCAACACGGGCTAGTCTAGTCAGGATGTTACAGTACAATTCCCGCTAAAGCCAGGTTTGGTTGTAATTAAAAACCTGTTTAATATTTAGTCATAGCAACTAGACATACAAGTTATACCTATGATTAAAGTTATCTGTAAATCTGTTTAGGGCACTCAAAAGTAAAATAATTTTAATGTGTCAAAACTATTTTCTGATACCTTCAAATTAATTTTTCTACAAGTGCAGGTTGACACAAAAACCTTAACGATGAAAGAGCTTGCCAAAGACAGACACAATGCAACTACTAAAAATTACACTTGCTTGACACTTCACACAGTTGTTGGGGCCAGACAGGCTGCTCTGAGTATTTCAGAAAAAGCTGATCTACTGGGATTTTCCCCACACACCCACGTCTACAGTTTACAGAGAGAAAATATCCAGTGAATTCTCTGGGTGTGTTGTTAATGCTAGAGATCAGAAAAGGGTGGCCACAGTGCAACAGTAACTGCATACCTTGGTTGTAACAGAAGAGAAGTAGCAGAAGAGCACCTTCGAATGCCTAACACGCTAACCATGGAAGAAGATGGGTTACAACAGCAAAAGACCACACCGGGTGCCACTTTTGCCAGCCAAGAACAGGAAACAGGAGGTTATAATAATTTGCACACTCGCCAAAATTAGATGATAAAAGATTTGAAAAAAAGGCACCTGACTTGATGAGTCTTGATCTCCACTGCAACAGCCAGACGGTAGGGTCATAAACGGCATGAAAGCATGATAATCTTCCTGCCTTGTGCTGGTGTAATGGTCAGAGGAATTTTCTTGGTCCACTCTGGGCCCCTCAGTAACTGAGCATTGTTTAAAGCAGTGGTTCTCAAACTGTGGTACGCGTACCACTAGTGGTACTTGAGCTCTCTCTGGTGGTACATGGGAAATCTCCAATTTTTTAAAAAGATTAAATAATATACCATTGTGGAGGTATGCAAAGACAACACAAGAGTTCCCGAGACTCTTCTGGGAGCCGGAGTCGACCAGAAAACATCTCCCCTAGCGTGAGCCCTCTATGAAGAGCAGCCTTTCCTTATCGCCAGCGGTCACGGCCGCTACAGAGCGCTGGTGGGCTCGTTTCCCTGGGCCTTAAAACTACAAAGGTGGGACGGTGCTGTCACGCTGATGGTAAAAACACAGGTCTTTTCCGCGGTGCCGCGATCCCAGCCACCATCGATGAGTCGGAGGCCCCCGGGAGAATTGGTGGGGGCGCGGGAGATGCCGTCAGTGAGTCGGGAACTATCGCCTGGATGCTGAAGCTCCTGGTATCCAGAATGCGATCCGCTTCTTCTGGGAGTGAGCGGTAATCCTTCGCGGCCAGCAGCAGGGAGTTGGCGAGGCCAGCTTGCACCGGCAACTGTCAGAGGAAGACGTGAGTGAAGAGGAATCTGCTGTCACCCGTTCCTAGCAAGGACAGCGTGCTCTCTGTGAGCTCGAGAGCAGTACCATCACCCAGGCCCGAGAGAGAGGAGTTTCCCGGCCCGCTCTGCGTCAGAGAGGGAGTAGCGCCACAGCAGCAGCGCCTTGAGAGCGGTGTATTTCCCTTGGGTAGGGGGGATCCCGGAGGAGGGTCATCACACGGTGGCTGGACAGCGGATCCAGCGAGGCCACCACATGATGGTATTTCGTGTTGGCTGAAACGCCACAAATAGCAAACTGAGCTTCGACGTGCACGAACCATGAAGGAGGGTCGTGAAACCAAAAATCCGGCAGCTTAACCGCCACAGCAAAAATTTAAACGTACAGCTCTGCTACCACTTCCAACATAAATGAAGACAGAAAACTAAACAGCAGTGGCGTTTGTAGGGTTACTGAAGTTGGACTAGCTGGTATATAATGATGCGCTGCATGGTGGCTAGCTACACAGCTATGATTAGCATAACAGAAACACAGTGAAGCTGGAGGATGAATGCTAACTTTTTTCCACACGATAAAAGTTAACGCGAGGGCTCCCGATGGTTAGGGACAAATGCAATCACATGGCAGGATGCTGTAAACGGACCAAACTTCAGTGAGGGGAACAACTGCAATATAAGGTTAGTCATTAATATACTGCTGCATGGGCTGGGCTGTAGTTACATCGTAAGGTTTTAAAAACTAAACTTTAAAATGAATAGTGATGATAAAAACCGAGAGAGGCCGACAGTG
>VUQG01036020.1:0-29311 GCA_015106755.1 Etia nguti
CGTACGACCATGCAGCGTTTAAAGCTTGGAAGTACTGACATTACTTTGAGTTTAAAAGTTAAAAAGTGACAAAAACACTAGCGTCCACTGTACACTGGGCGTGGGGAGAAAACTTCTTTTTACAGTGAAAAATTAAACTTCAAATCTGAGCAAATACCTAGCACGCTGCCACGGGAATGTGAAATTCACAGAGAAACCCCCGGATCCTCTCGCTGACATGGGCAAACCTCCACCTGCTCCACTCCTGCTAAACAGGTGAAAATAGATTTAAGACTGACAGGACTTGGTGCAGCTGAATCTTTGATTTAATTTATTTTTTGCAGTGTTTTAATCTATTTGAAAGAGTGAGTGTAAACACAAAACATTATTTTATTTTATTTTATATGCTGGAATATGCAGAAAATAGGTTTAAATGTTAAACAAATTTCTTCTAGTCAAAGACTGTTGCATATAATTTAATTTTTGCTTGATGCAATGTACATGAAGTTAAAAGATTAAAACTAATAAAACAAGTTTTAAAAAGACTTTTTCATTTGATTACATTTTATATGATGGATTATGCAGAAAAAGTAGAATTGGGCTGGAAGGTCTATTGTTTTATTACGTATTCAGGTTGTGTATCATGTTTTTAAAAAGTGACAAAGCATTAAAGTAACTAATAACTTTTGAAAATACGTAATCAGTAAAGTAACGGGATTACTTTCTTGAAGAAATAATCAGCAATTACTAACTAATTACTATTTTCAAGTAAATTGACCAACACTGTTCATGACTCACTAAAAAATTTTAATTAGTGACAGATATGCACTTTAGGCAACTCTGTTCAGGAAGCCTGCCTTGTGTTTAAGATGTAGTATGTGGTTTACCTTAGTTTTGGGTTCAGTATGCGAGGCCTTCCCTGAAAGAAGACGTCACTTGAATGGGACCATAAAATGTGTATTTACCTTTCAGCAAGGATGGTACCTTTCCAAATGTGCAAGCCACCAATTCCACAGACTCAAATGAACCCCATGCCATCAGAGATGCAGGCTTTTAAAATGTGTGCTGATAAAAAGTGTCAATGGTCTCACTGCTCTTTAGCCCCGAGGATGTGGTGTCCATGTCTTGCAGAATTTCTCTCCTTTGCATGAAAAACCTTTGACCTGCATTTGTGGACGGCACTGTAAGCTCTCTTCGCAGAGAATGATTAGAGGAACAAAAATACAATTAGTGGCCCATTGCAGAATTCACATCTGCTCGTTGTGACGATGCCATCGAATTCAAAATGAGCAAATATTTTTTGTGAAATAGAAAAAAGGTTTGAGTTTAAACACTTGCTATGTTTTCTGTGTTCTACTGTGAATAAACTATTCTAAGGTTTTAAAATCATTGCATTTATTTACATTTTACAGTGTTTGACTGCTTTTGGAATTGGGGTTTTAAAAGCCATACAAAGAAACTATATATCCCTGGGCAGGGATAGCTCAATAGGTAAAAGCGGTTGCCCCATGATCAGAAGGTCGGGGGTTCGAATCCACTGAACCCCCTGAGTAAGGTACCGCCCCCACACTGGTGGCTGCCCACTGCTTCACTGAGTGAATGGGTTAAATGCAGAGAGGAATTTCCCCATGGCGATCAATAAAGTATACATTATTATTAAGCCCCCAGGTAACATTAGTAATTGGCTTGCAGCATAAGTTTCTTATTAAAATACTGTAACTATATTCAGAAAAAAAATTCTTCTTGCCAAATTAATTTATAGGTCAGGACAATGACCTATAAAGGTCATTTGTATGTGAATGTGGATGTAGTATAATACTATTCAGCATGATTTTGTTGTAGGCACTGGAAAATGGAAGGAACTGCTTATTGCTTTTGATATTGTGGTTATGCTGGAACACTTTTAACAGAGAAATCGGTCAGTTTCTCGCACTTTGCTCTTAATCGGCTTAGCCTCTCTGCTTTACTCTTATTTAGAAGTAAAGCATGTTTTATTTACAGTGTAACCCTGAGGTTGATCACGGCAGTCAATAAAGCCTGACAGACACATACTTTCACTTGTTTGCTTGCTGTCAGTCCTCTCCACTTCACTGCACAGGATACCAAACCTCCTGAATACCAAACCAGTGATGCTCTTCTGCTTCTTGTGTCAGTATCTTAATGGTACATTATTGCATTGCTGCATGACCAATAACGCTAAAGAAAAGTGGATCTGAATGCTAACCTGCCGTGGAATCTTTTTTTTTTTCACAGCCTTTCTTAACATTTCCCGACCCTCCCTTCCTGCTCTGTGAGGTAGAACCAATAGACCATGACAAAAGAAATGGAAGAGAGAAATGGTAGCTGATGGTTCTGGTTTGTGCCAAACATAATGGTATGCAGTGCACTTGTCAGTTTCTTTTAATGGACGTGGAGGAAGCTAATGGTATGACTTAATTGCAACATTTATTTTTGAATTCTGTATTTTTTCTTCTTATTAAATGCATTTCTACTCATTTGTTGGTGAATGATAGTCATCATTAAAATAATAAATTCATATTGTAAGTAATAAGGCTGTCACATTTATCTTGCTCTTATGAATTAATCGTTTTACCTGTGGTTGTAAGGTGATGGTTGGAATAAATTAAGCCCAATGAGGATATTTTTATATAACCCTCTTTATTTGTCTTATTTTCTGTTAGAGATACAGTCATAATATCTACTTTGCAATTCTGCTACACATAGTGAAATCTCCGGTTAGATTACTCCAGAGTCCTGCATTACTGCATGCATACATTATGAAAATTTAGCTGTAAAATGTAAATGAGCCACATAACTCATTTAACTCATTTCTTTAATGTCTTTCACATCCAAAAAGGTATGAGTAATATTCCTTGCCTCCGAATGCCATGAGAAGACTTTCACTGCAGTGATTCTATTTTTACCTCCTTGAATTAGCTTTGTTGAATCATACTTGGTGATTTCATGATGGAGAGGTACATAGGTGAAATCACTTTCCACTCAAAGGATTGTGAGGTTCCTGTCAGAGGTGCAGTCAGAGGAAAGAAATTCTGTTTTTCCCCATGCCGATGAAGTCCTTGGCGTGGCGTGGCTGTTGCCAGTAGCCAAACTGGAGGCAATGAAGGCAGGTATGACAGACAGCTGGGAGTGCCACCCTTAATTCCTGCTTGATTTTTCAGATGCCATGACACTCCATATGCAAGAACACCTCTGATGCAAACACTTCTAATAGAGCAGTAGTTCAAAGGAGCAGTTCAATAGGTCCTGTCTATCAATCTGCCCATCCTCCCGCCCCATATCTCCCCTCACAAAAGCATTTCTTCCAAGTAACAGCTTGTGGTCGATACTTTCCTGCTGTGAAACACTCTATTTGCCTGTGACACTACGAATATATGCCCACACTCAAGTATCGACACAGATGGACCCAGCGTTATCTTTTTTTCCACTACTTGTAGTTTGTTCAATCTGTGCTGCATAGTAACATGTTGTGTAACTGCGACACATTTGGCCCTGCAATCATTCATTACATCACTGTCATGACTTCATGCTGCCTGTAGTCTCGAAGGAGTGTTTTGTATTTTTTTTTATGCTGGTGAATTTGTTAATCACATTAGAAGAAAAAAGTAAAAGTTAAGTAAACATTAGAAAAAATGCTTTTTTCTCTCTCTTTTTGAAATGATTCTAGAATCATGGCAATCATAAAACAAACTCAAACTGCAGAAACAGTGAAAAGAGTCCAAAGTGTTTCTACGGGGTGAAAAGAATACCCGTTAATTTCCCCTGAGAAACTTCCAAAGGATCAAAGGCTGCATTCACACAAAGACAGCAGTGTGTCAGAGTCTTGCCCCATTTATAAAATTCCAGGTCAACGTCGTTGCTTTGTTTTCTAACTTCTTTTTAATCCACCCTGGAGGTCACGGGTATCATTTGTTTCTTTCACTGCTATAGCAGCAGTCAGTTTCTTTACTGACCATAGTTTTTGAAGAGGAAGTAAACCTTAACAAATGCTTGCAAAAACATGAACACCTGTAAAAGGCAAATACCTGTTGCATAGATCCTTTTTCTTGTACGAATGAATTTGTCACAAGGGAGCCAGCAAACCACAGATAAGAGCTCAAGAGCCTTTCATTTGTCTTCTATACAGATGGATGACAAAGGAAAAACCTTTTACAAGGTGTCTTTACAAGGTGATGGTGAACCCCAGATTCTGTGGGCTGCAAATGGAAATTAGCTGGTTGCGAAATCTGGCACAAGGCAGCTTTTATGAGTTTTTCTGTGTGGTGCCTGCCACACAGAAAAAAAGAATAAAACTAAACCTACAGCATAAGCACTATGCTAAGTTTTTGGATGGATGAATGCAATCTGCAGATCCTGAATGTTGAATGTACTCATATTATAGTGACACGATGCTCAAATTCTGATGGATGACATAGAGAAAACACCATTTTCTGTGTCTGCTATATCTTTAAGAACGAAAAATGTCTTTACTCCTGTCACTGTCAGTGATGGCTAAGACAAGTCCAAAGCAAAAACTGCAACACACCTAAATACACTGAGCTTCAATTTAATCCTTTGATTGAGCTATTTGTTGTGGACACATCCATACACTTCTACTAAAGACTTGACACTAGACAGCTCGGATGTTTCTTGTTCATGAATGGTAACAGCAGCAGAAATATGGTATGATATATTGGTCTTTGTGACTTCTGTTGGAAAGGTGAGCATATGTTTGCATGTACTGTGCATATACACTACATCATAAGCTTGTCATTTCAAGAGATGGATTAAGGGAGTGTAGAGGGATTGAAGGGTCCACATGGCCTGAGAACCTTATCTAGAGTGGCTTTGCAGCAGTCATGATGAGCGAGGAAGATAAGAGAGCAGGAACAGTGCCAGAGTTATCAAGGTCAACAGAAGACAAGCTGAACATCACACAAACATAAACCTGCCTTTGGGAGACATTATAAAATTGTCCTATGTGTTGGCTATGGTAAAAAAAATAAATAAATAAATAAAAAAATTTAGCATTATTGCTCTGAAACAATAATACCGAAACAGAATAATTAACTGGGAAAGAAAAGATTACACATGAATGCCTACCAGCTCGAATGCACACAGTAAAACAAATTTACAGTGAATGCTTGATGTAATACCCTATTTCTCTTATTACTCTCTCTCTCTCTCTCTCTCTCTCTCTTTCAGGTCCTGTTTGTGGTGCTGCCCTGCTATTATAACCCAGCGTTGATTGTAACCAGTGAACCACAAACATTACTCAGGCCGCATACAAATATGTTATGCTAGCTGTTGAAAGGTGGCCAGAAAATGAATCATAAATCTTCCCTTATCTACTGCTGTTCAAATAAATCACTGTGTTAGGAGACAAAAAAGGGTCATTTTTTTTCATATTATGCCTTCTATGGATTTCTAATGCTTGGTGTTTATTACCATGTGATGTACTATTTGCATTACTGAAAGTAGTAACTTCAGATGTCAACGAGAGCTTCACAATAAAGGAAAAGTGTGGGTTTCTCATTCGATCCTGATCCCACTATGCTCCCTCCATGATTCCATGTCTGGCTGTGTTATGCTGTCAAATGGGAAATGGACAGACAGAGGCTAATGTAGTATTGCCCATTGAGAAATATCAAACTGTGTCCACTGCAGGAGGGTAAAGAGCCTTCATTAGAGTATAAAAAAAACTATCCCTCATCTTTCCCCACAACACCATCTGAAATTGACAGTCCTCTCCTTGCTTGAGTAGAGATTAGGGATTCCACGGCTGGAGGATTCAGGTATCTGATAATCCTTAATATTTTAGGCAGGCACCTCTAAAGTTAGATATACAGGTTTGTATCAGCAAAAGTTCCTATTAAAGACGAGCAAGGATTGTGTTTGCATATAAATACATTAGGGTACCGCCCCAAATATATTCTATCTTTGCCTAAGTAGTATGTCAAAGAGAAGAGATCAGCGAGAAATGTAAAAATGTTTATTAAGTTAGCTACCGATAAAGACTTTGGCAATTAGACCCCATCAGTGTGAGGCATCCTCATCAAACACATAGACTCATGATGATAAGAGAGAAGACTTGATCCCTCAGAGTCTAGAAATCTGTTGGTGGTCAAGTTAATAATGAGGAAGGATGAATTCTTGAAGGTTCCAAAAAAGCAGTTTTGTATTCGTCATTAAATACATATTGATGGTTTCACCGACCACAAGTTTTCCATAATTAATGTCAGTTTTGATCATTCATTATCAATGAATGTTAAATTGTTGTCATGTGCTATTATTGTAGTGCCTTTACCTTACTAAATATAAAGCGCCTTGGGGTAACTGTTGTTGTGATTTGGCACTATATAAATAAAATTCAATTCAATTCATTTCATTACTAATACCTTTTAAAAGTCCTATATCTTCATCTGAAAGTATCATGTGTTTTGGAATTGCTTTTCGACAAATGTAAGCCCTCCCTTGCTATTCAAGGTTTCAACAGTCATCTCTGGCCACTGTAACATCTCAACAATAAATCCTGTATTCAACAATTAATACCAAAGAACGAAATAGAAGCAGAATGTTCTTCAGACACCTAAATTGCTTGTTCTTCAGAAAAATAATTGTTACACCTGAAAAGTTAAGTTCTTTCTTACTTTTAAAGCCATCCATAACTTTGCTCCTCTATATTTATCAGATCTTCTCCATACATACTCACCCCCTCGTGCACTTCGCTCTTCTTCAGCTTCCCTTCTGTCTGTTCCATCTGCTCGCCTGACTACCATGGGACTCAGAGCCTTTAGTTGTTCTTCCCCGAGACTTTGGAATGCACTTCCACCAGATCTCCGGACCACAAACTCTCTCACCACTTTTAAATCACGTCTCAAAACCCATCTATTTAGAATTGCATACACCTGATTCTGTCTTAGTCCATTTTTACCTTGCTCAGCTTTTATTCTTTTTTTACTTGCTTTTATACTTTCATGCTTGTTTTTTTGTTTTCTTATTTACCTTATGTCTAAATTTTATTTTGCCATGTTTTATTATATTTTATTGTTGCTATTGTTCTTGTGCTATTGTAAGGTGACCTTGACGGTCTTAAAGGCGCCTATAAATAAAATGTATTATTATTATTATTTTTATTATTATTATCAAAACGTTTTGGGTGCTGGGTCCTTAAAAAGGGCTGCAAAACAAACCTGCCTCCAAGATTTGCATGTATCACTCTGCTCTCTTAGATTTTTAGGGTAGGATTTTGTGGAAAATTTGAGCAATTTTATTGGTTAGTTAACTAAAATAATGAGGGAAACAAATGTCTCTTTTGGGTAAAGGATGAAATGCATTAAAAGGGTTAAGAAAAGATAGTAATCTCATTCAATCTCATTACCAATCCTGTATTGCCCAATCCAATCTCTTAAAACAACCGAGCCCTCCTCTACCTTTGCTGTGCGTTCATGCACTGTGTAGAACAGTGTAGTGTGGAAGAAGTGGTGAAAAGATGGAGCTGAAACGCTAAAAGATTTAAAGAAAAATAAGCTAAAAAGGCTTAAAACTTTCCTTTTTTGATAAAGCATATAGTTAGGGTTGGATCGGGTGACCCAGAGTCCTGCCTTAGTTAATTCCAGGCTACTGGGGGATTCCGTGATGCCTTGAGTGTTTATTTTTTTAATCAGCTTTTTCACTCACTATGTGTTTATACACCTCTGCTTTTAATTATTAGTTGTTATTAATCTCTGCAAACTTTTGGCAAACTTTTGTTATGCCAAGAAGTGTCCTCCCAAGACAATATTAATGTATGCAATCCCTTGTATTTATCCTTTGTGTCTTTACCGTATATCTTTGCAACAGTACACTGATATTACTGTGGTGGAAATATTCTACAAACCTATCACTGTTTCACAAATAATTGGCTGTGTTGCACCCAGATGAACATAGCTAGTTTCTAATCTTCTTATCTCAAACAACACACACTGATCAATTTTAAGAGCAATACAACTATATATCATGCTACTGGTGTTGCTCATGGTTCGATTAGAAGTTCTGGTAAATTCTCTAGCTAGTAAGATATTAGCTGCTTTTAATATTATTAGAATGAAGTCATGTCAATAACTTAGCTCTAGTGGGGAAAATGCATTAGATCCCAACAATGTTTACACAGGCCTTTCATCCCACAGTCAAGTCAATTCTCCATCTGACAAGTCACCTGACAGCCATGGTTATGGAACGATGGCTTGAGCTGGTCATGCCTAAGTGATCTTGATTGATTTGGTTCTGCCTACAGTCAATGTTTCAGTTCCGGCGTCAGAGCCCGCATGCGGCAGCACTGTCAATCACAGCTTGAGACAAGGCCTTTGCTAAGTTTGCTGCTGCAAATCAATACAACATCACAGACTGGTATCATGGGATAAATGAAACCCTTGTGAGGAAGTGAAGAAGACAGAGAGGGATGTATTTGACATAGTAGCTTTAGTCTAGCCATGAGAGTGATTATGTTGACATATAGGAAGATTTAGATCCACTTTCTGATACCAGAGGAAGCTTCTTTTGGTGTTGAAAATGTGGAAAACAAGTCAAGATTTGATTCCAAGAAAGAATAATTTAAAGGAAAGAAGATGAAATATTGTTAAAGTTTTGACATCCATCTTTTAAGCAGAAGCAAATGCTGTAGTCCTTTCTTTAGAAAGAAAACAATGGCTGTGACTTAGCTTCAGAAACAGACATTTCTTTGTACACTACTAAAGTCTGAAATGTAATGTTGGACATACTGTAGAAGGAACTTTGTCTGTTCATATATTAAGAGATAATCAGATAATCAATGCACAAGTCCAGTTCATTTTTAACTGTTACCTGTGAAGTTTTTAGTTGAAAGCTAAGTAATTGATATATTTTTGATTATGCATATGGCCAAATTCTTGGCTTCAACACTTAATTATTGATATTATTATTTTAAAACGTGTTACTTATTGTCCAAGATGTTGTCCAAGACAAGGACAATACTGGACAATACCTCCCATCCGTCCATAATGTGCTGGCCAGTCCCAGTTCAGTGAGAGACTGAGGTTACCCAAATGCACCACTGAGCAACATAGGAAACCATTCCCTGTACAACTCCTCCATCTAATGCACCGTGCACAGTGTAATAGTTACACCCTTTTGCACATTCTCTACAGTGAAAATAACAAAATAGCAAAGTTTTACAGTTTACATTTTAGAGTAAAATGTCAACCATGTATATCTCTGTAATATTCTCGATATTTATTATTGAGCTATTTGTATATATTAGAGCCTTTTCATATATTTTGTAACTTTGTAAAATGTTATATTATACAATTTAGTTCAGTCTGTTACTGTTCTTATTGTCTTGGAGCAACTTTAATTTCCATAGGGATTCTGATTCTGTATTCTGATTCTGATTTCTTAGTAGATAAACTTCATTCTAACAGTGATCATCGTCATCCATTCGTGAATTCAAAGCATCTGAAATCTTTTTTCCACAAAGACAAAAGCTTATGAAAAGCTTCCAGAGGGGAAATTAAACAATACTTATAGGACAAAAAAATAACCATTAGGAGGCCAAACTACACAGAGAAACATTTATGGTTAATTAATTTTAATGTAATAAATCTTAAAGCATATTGTATTATCGTATTATTTTATTATGATCCTATATTTGCAGAAAAAAACACAAAAAAGTGACTGTCTTTCATGCAAATCGCACATTTAATATCACACAGTGTGTAACTGATATTACTCTTAGTGTCATAACTGTTCTGCTTTGAGGACTGATAGCTAAAGGCTATTTTAGACAGAGCTGAAGATTTAACAGGAGAATATCCGGGTTCAGCTGCCAGTTGTTCTCCTTCTGGTTTAAATTTGCAAAAGATTACTGGAAATCTCTCCTTTACAATGATTGTGACTTATATTATATAAAGCCAACTGGAACAAACCGCTACTGTATCAGATGACTGAATAGCATAAATCATTATTAGCAAAACCTGCAGTATCGTTGGCCTTTTAATGCCATCTTTAAACCCCGAGAAATTCTGAACTGGAAATTTTATTCTCTATTAATTGTCAGTCTAACTGCTTCTGAAGTCGATGTAGCAGTGAAGCTGATTTTTATCTACTTGAAGAGTACAGGGAAAACCCGAAGTCTAAACAAGATAAGAAAAGAGACACTGATGTGCGTCTTTGACTGCGAGGATGTTATCACATCTGATGGCTAGACAACTGACCCACCAGACCAACATCTGTCAGTGGGATATAACACTTTAGGGGAGCAGTCACAAATTATCTCTGGCATGAGAGTGATACATATTATGTCCTTTCCCAATATTGTCGGATCAAGTTAAAATGTTTTTTCCTGGTGTGTACAGCACCAACCGGCATCCGCCAGCTGGATCACAACAACTTCAGCTAGGCAAATGAAAAAGACACCTCTTCCAAACTCATTATAATGGAACAGCTGTTCCAGTGGGGACTTTCCAAAATCAACAGTCACTTCCTGGACAGCTTGTGACAGCCACTGCTCGGTCTTGTAAGAGAGCTGAAGACACTCTGGCACTGCCTTCTCACATTCTTAACACATCTCAATTTGGCATGCTGCTGTGGTATCCTACTCTCTTACCAGCATGTGTAGAAAGTTGGCAGTTCTTACTAATGTTTTATGGCAGTGACGGCGGAAGGAAAAACTCCTTACAGCAAATTTGAACTGATGAGGTTCTCATTTTGTGGTGCTGGAAACTAGAGCGCAGTTCGTTTCTTTCTCCCTGGGGCTACCTGTGCTGCAATTAATGCACATGACCACCTATCCAGCAAATGGGACATGTATTCTACTGAGAGTTTGCAGCCTCATGTTTATTCAGTCGCCTTGCTGTTGCATGTCATGAATCAAACCATTACTTGACAACTAAATCTCATTAGGGGGATATTTGTTTGTTTGTGTGTTTGTGTGCATGAGAGAATGACTGACTGAGAAAAAGATAAAAGGATAGAGTAAGGACAGTCTGGCAGCCTGGAGAGGGATAAGTAACAGTGTGATGGAGGAAGTTGCTTCCTGACAGATGTTCACCATCGCAGTTGTCCAGGTCAGCTAGCACAGCCTAATTGGTAATGGCCAGGTGTTGTGACCAGCTCTCAGTGGACACACATGTGGGAAAGTAGGCGCACAAATGTCCAGCTCCAGTTTGTGTTGATTTACACCCCAACTGAACATAAGAAAAGAGTGTATTATGTGTATTATGACAGAGTCATGCTTGTGTGTGCAAATGAGCTCTAGTTTGCACATACATTTGTTACATACAGTATGTATTTGTCCAGGTTCTGAATACATCTGTAACATGTGTTGCTGCATAAGGGAAACTATTTAATGATCCAACACTTCAAACAGGTTACTAGAAGTCCATCAATATTCAACAGAGCTTCACAACCAGGGAACCATGGACGATTTGTGGCAGCAAGATTGTCATGTATGAATGTAGTCATCAGTCCAGCAGAGATTTACCCACACAATGCATTTAATTAAATAAAGTCCTGCTCAGTTTGCTCCAGGTGTGGACAACTTTAATTTCTGAGAGAACAGAAAATATACGGAAAAACCACACTGCAAAAATAACACACAGAGACAATAGCATGCACTGCTTAGGTAGATAGTAAGCTCAGAAACAATTGATTCTTTTTTGTATTCATTTTCAATTACTACCTAATCAGTGCTTGCTGGTTAGTTGCATTAATTCAGTAAAACAACGCATTATAAAAGGAGCCAACAAAAGGGATAGAAAATGGAATATTTTTCTGTCCAAACTTTATGACATTTCAATCACACACTCATTGCACCTGCAGTTTGAATAAACTTGTAGCTTATTATTCAGCAAAGATTAAACTTTTTAATTCTGTCCTCGGAAAACAGCAGTCCGTCTATACGTGGTATGTATCAGTCATATGATTGGAATTTTCTTTTGCTCAAGAATGGACTCATAAATAAAAAATAGGGGGGAAAAGTGTATCTTTATATTCATATTTCTTCTTTCTTGTTTACTTTAGTTCCCCTTTTGCATACAGTCAGTTCCTATGTTGTCTCTCTGTCTTGTCATCAGCATCCCCTGTTGGAGTATCTTTGGTCACCCCAGTTCTGTCCCCGTGTCTGCCTGTTCTCTCTGTGCTCTGTCTCCATGGCTGTCTATGTTCCATGTCTTGTCATGCTCCTTCATCCTTTGTCCAGTCCCAATGTCAAGTCCACATGTCTTAGTCTGAGTCTCAGTGTGCGTGCGTGTGGGCGTAATGTTTAGTTTTAATTCCCTTGTCTTGTCAGTCACATTCTACTCAGCTGTGTTCCCCAGGTGTGTCCACTCTGCCTAATTCCCTTCTGTGTATATATTATCCACGTGTCCTTCTGTCCTTTGTTATGTCTTCCCTCATTGTGAGTGTGGCTTCTGTCCATCAGTCTTCCTGTCAGACATACATTGTATATGGCAGTCCTTCACTAGTAAAGGGGGAAACACTGTTTTTTGCTTATATTTGTGTTCTAACTAATTCGGAAGTAGAAGCACTTCTAATAAGAAAGACCTCTTCTAGTCTAACTTGTATACAGTACTCAAGCAACCTGTCTAATTGCCTCTAATATCATCTCAACAGGTGTCCCTTTACCCCCCACTCTGTGGTCTTGTCACTAATTGTTGCTTCCTTTTCAATGTAAACAGCCTAATATGTCATTATGCAAATATGCACTTATGAATGTGTTTGCCCTGCAACAGTGTCAGGAGTTCCTGAATTCCAGCAGTCAAGAAGGAAATGCCAGCAAATTTATCAATGTGCAGAAATAGAATTCAGTTTCAGAGGGAGGAAAGCGGTGCTTTCAGTGCTGTCACACTTCTGCCTTATTTACAGGAAACTAAATCTCTCTCTGGCTGCAGTTTAATGAGGGGATGGAAATATTATTTTTTCCAAATACTGAAATAATATTTGTATTTCTGAACAGATATACTGATAGGCCTGTGCATCATACTTAATTTCACTTTTTTAGGTTGTATAATTAAGTAAGGCAATCTGTTGTCTGTGATGACCAAATTGTCATAAAATGAGCTAATTACTGATGAATAATTTTTTAACTGAATTTGTTATTGTTATTATTTTTATATTTTTATATAAACATACATAACCTCTATTAAAAGTGACTGAGTTCCACTGACAGTATTCATTTAAATACCTTGCAAACTTTAATTACTTTTATAATTAAAGTTTTAAGGGCCTCGATAGTATAAAATTCTTTACCTGAGAACAAAAACGTTATTTTGTATCTGAGGCAGGTATATGTCAGGACAGTTCTTTGAATTATGTATGTAGCCTCCCACAGTTTATTCAGCAGCTCCACCTCAGCCATTAAGACAGCTTCACTCCCTGAGTTGTTTTTGCTTGTTATTCAAAGCTGTCTCTGATTGTCGGCACAGTTAAAATTGTCATATAGGGCCCTATTTTAAGTTTGCAATTGCTTAGGTATGTGGTGCACCAAACAGTGCTGTTCATACACTAAAGGTGCAACTTCCCCAGAGTGCTTCTCAAAAACACTCAGGGGACATGTATTCAAAAAATGCTGATGTTTCTCAAACTTTAAACTAGCTATATCACTGTTGTTAGTGAATATATTTTGATATGCTATCTATAAGATAGCTACTGTGAAAATATATTAAGTGCTGTTGCTTGTATGGAAATCTTAAACCTGCAAGCCTCAACATTTCATCAGCTAAGACCCTTAGCTACCTGCTGTAATGTCTCCTTGTGACAAGGGAGTAACTAAAAGTGGCTTCAAAAGTAGTTGAACAAACTAATACAATACTAAATATAAGAATTGTTTTTAATAATTGTGTGAAAATCCTTTACAATCAATAACTGCCTGGAGTCTAGAAACTATAAACATCACTAAATGTTGTTTCTTCCATCGCTGCTTTTTTGTGGGTCTTTCTACCTTCAATTGGCCTTTACCAACCAAAAAGCATGCTGAGAAACTCCTGGGTTGCTTTTCAGTTTGCTTTAAGGGGTAATTATCAACTTTCATTATGTGAAGCACCATTCTTTCACTTCTGGAGCATTTGGCTGAACAAGAGTTGAGAGTGTAGCCATATACAATTTAGAATACATCCTGTGATTTTCACCTGGAGTCATATCAGGGGCATGCAATCAAAACAAGCAAATCTAAAAAATAAACATGAATTAAAATGTACCTAAGTAAACCAATCGCTCTCCTTTCATCTCAGCACTGTCAAAAAGTGCCATCTTGTGGCCACAACTGGCTATTGTCGCTGAAGGTTTGGCTTGTTTCGTATTCTTAGGAAACTATAGCTGTCTCCAGTTTACATCTGTTCATCTCCCATTAACAATAGCTTGAGCTGGGCAGGCTGGAAGCCCACCAGCTTTTTTTTAGTGGTTCGTGCATACACATAAACTTCTCTTTGAAAGTAAACTGATAGGAGACCAGCATATGAGGCAAGCTGCTGCTTGCTCTGTTTTCACTGATTTGAGATCAGTTACAATCTGCACTTTGTATGGAAACATAGCAAGTAAATAAGCTTCATTGGTTTATCATCATATCAGATGAGCTAGTTTCCTTATGCTAACCACCTTAGCCAACATGTGTGATGCAGAGAAGACAGTATGTAAAAGTTGTTAATAACTCCTCCAGTACATCAGAAGGGAAAAGCTCTGATGATGATAGAGAAGAGACAGCAGCTCTGACTATGTCTAATAAAACAGGCAAGTTGACCAGATGCAGACTCAGCCAGCACTTTGAGATCAGGATCTATGATAAATTATTTGGTTGACTGAATGTAATAAATTTAACCAATAAAATAAATAAATAACAATTTCATTATTAAGGGGGGATAAAAGCTATCCAAAGTTACCTGGTCCTATGTGGAAATGTAATCAGTATTGTTTAGTAAGGAATAACTGTTATTCAGTTTCACTGGCCAAATTACTGCTAAACATGTTGAATTAATAGTATAGAAAAAAGTATGGAAAAATGTTTGATTGTCCCAAATATTGAATATAGAATCACCAGTTTAAACATTCAAAAGCACCAAAGTGTTTACATTTCACTGTAAAATGATACACATGAAGTTCTTTTCTAATGCTATTTAAAAAAAAAAAAAAAAAACAACATAATTCTGACTGTATGAAATAAATTACCATAGCTATATGTTAGTTAATTTATGTAGCCCACTTAACAGTGCTTATGCTCATTATTTTAGATAAAGTTAGATACTGCTCAACATAAGCTGCTAACAAGTGAATCAGACTACACAGCAGACACTTTAAATGACAGCATTTACATAATAAAGTGGAACGCAAAAGCAAATAAGTCTTATTTGCAAAAAATCTCCCCTATTAGCGGTTTAGTTTTTCTCTGGATTATTTCTTCTTAATAAAGTGTGTCAGAAATTGTTTAAAAAAAATCTTTGACTTAACTAAAATTATTTTAGTGAGAAAACTCCAAAATCAACTGTGACATTTACAATACAGACTGGATATACTGTATCTTCTATATTATTCCAACCTTTGGCTGCTGCAAATATTGGAAAATTGTCTTCGAAAGCAAGTGTTTGAGTTGATGTTGAGATTGTGTTTGCTTACAATTCGCATACTGAGTCACTCCCAACAGTCCATGCCAGTGCATGTTTCACTGTGGACTGATGAGATAAAACCCTATCTCTGCTGGCCAAACAGCAAAAGTAATGTACTATCAGTAGTAGATAATAGGATATTGATTGATTAAATTGCTGTCATCACAACTTCTCTCTCTCCCACTCTCTTGCAAATGTAAATACACAATTTGAGAAGCATGTTATCTGCTTCATCTGCTTCAGGGTGCTTTCCCTCCCTGAGTAGCTTAGGAATGTGTAAGTGTTTATGTATGTGTGTATGTGTGTGGAAGTGTCCTTTATGTCTGAGGATTTGGATGGAAAATCCCCATATCTGACAGCAGAGTCCATTAAGATTCTGCACAACACGCCTGTTGAGGTTTCACTCAAGGGTGGAGGGGGTATTCTCCAGCCTTACTCGGTCTCTCTCTCATTCTCTCTATTCTCCACCTTGCTGCTGTCTCTTCTCCCTGCTGCCTCATATTAGGTACACATGCACACACTCACGCGCACACACGCACTCACACGTGCGCGCACACACACACACACACACACACACACACACTGAGACTCACAAGTCAGTCTGCTACACCTTCCCTACCCAAATGCCTTCTCTCTCTTTTTCTCTCTCTTTTGTTTTCTCTCTCTGCAACACACTTGTTTCCAACCTGTCATTTGAGCTGCAATGGTACTGCAGTACAGTCAACTAAGAAAATGTCTTCACATGTATACCCCCACCCAGCAAAAAGAGGAAGAAGAAAAAGAAAAACCTCTGGCATGGCTGCACTGTCAACAGAGAATAAAAGAGATGACAGCAACATGGAAAAGTGAAGAATGCATTGGACAGAATGGACACAGAATGGATGCTGGGAATTTATATTTTACCCTCAAGTGTTGTTATGTATTGTCAAAATTACAAAATCACGTTCCACTTGCATGATTCCCATTGCAGCTCTAGCATGCCTCCATCCTATACCTTGCCACTTTGGCTTGAAAGCTCTGTCATTTTCCACTTTGACCTTGGTTGACAGTGATCTTTAAATGTGCAACTAACAAGATAACAGCTGGCATCAGGATTACTATGAAGTGACATGCGATTGACAAAAAACTATCTTGAAAAGAAGAAATGGTAGGTGACTGCAAAAAAAAAAAAAAAAACTTCTGCACTTGATCTATTTAGTAACATCAAGGTATTATTTATAGCTCACTTATATTACCTATATTTAATATTTTAATTTGTACTCTCCATGCTGTCTTTTATGTGGATTAGGGCCAGGGCAATACAATTGGTGTACCTGAAAATGTCTTTGTTAGTTCATGAGTGCTGTCATCACAGAATCACGGAACAACAAAGGCAGCAAAAAGATCAAAAAGTCCTCTTTTTATTTGGTTCCTCAGTCACCTTCAGCAACAGATTATCCTCATCTTTGTGCAAAGTATGCCTAATGAACAAATCTACATTTCACATAGACTTACCCATCGCAGACTTGTGCTGGTACAGCATTACACACAAATTTATTGATGTCCACTATCTATTGGTATGTCTCTCTCTGTTAGCCTGCAATGGATTGGTAAGGCTTTACGCCTCCAATGACTGATGATATATGTTTCCACTAAGCTGGACAGGCAGTTAACAGAACTGATGAATCATATCGATTTAACTCAATTGAAATTGAATGCCATTCTGATATGGAACAATTATTTATATAATTGTGCTGATTTGAACATATCTCTGAGATGTTCAATGTGACCTGGATTCTTGCCTCTTTGTTCATAGCACTAGATGTCTTGAAAAAGTTCAGTCTAAGCTCTGCCTTTTTTCGACAACTTGTCACACACATCTCACACATATTTGTGAGAAATTCATGATCGCAAGAAGTTACCTCCCAGGGTTCTGGCACGTCACCATTCTCACGGACACATTCCTTTTATATATTTTCATCTGAGGCCTATCCCCTTGTTGCCTGACATTTTAGGAAGGGAAATATTTATTGCATTAAAAAGGCAGATAAAACACTCCAGGGTGCCCCTAATTGGGAGTGGATAATCGTTTAAGATAATTTTGTCACCGTATGCTCAGCCTTTGTTGGGCCCAGGAGTCCAAGATTTCCACAGGGATATAAATAAGGTCTAGCAGTTTGGATTAATAAACAGAAAGCAGCTAATGTAGTGCCAGAGAAAAAATACATTTGGGATGAAAAACTAACTATAAAAATGTAAGAATTCTTCTTTTGTGGACATTTTGCTAACCAACCTAACCATAAATGTAATTGCCTCCAAAATCATTCAAGTACATTTTCTATTTTAATAAGGCCATTATCAAGGCAATTTTATAGACAATGCATTTGAAAACAGTTATAGAAATGACTCATAAGATGTGCCACAGTCACAGCAGAGAAAACAGTGGTTTGAGACCATGGCATGGCCAAAAATGATTGGGACTGTGTGCTATGAATTTGTGATCTTGCTGCTTCCAAAAATACTGTAACTGCTTTCAAAAATAAGAAACAGACTGTGACCACTATCAGTCAGTTGTCATCAAAGTCTTGGTGCAATAAGACGGAGTCAGTCTGCTAATGGAGCCAAGTTGGCAATTGCATGCAATCTGTTTGCAACAATACGGTGATTGTCTTTGATAAATCAGTGACAACTGTAAATCTATTGCCATCTAAATACACATAAAACCACGTTAAACATAAATTCACATTCATTGCTTACGTTCAACCGCTAAATCAGCTCCCCTATTGGTAAGAGCTGTACCACAGAAGAATTATGTTTATGCAGTCTGCCTGCATTTATAAATTAGATGTTAACCTTTATCTGTCTTAAAGTGACTGCAGTCAGTCTGAGTTGGGCCACAATTGTATGGAGATAGGTTGCATCGTAATAGGTAACCTGTGCAATCACCTTGTGATAGAAAAAGTTCGCCCAACCTTTGGGGTCAAACTACAGTCGGTCAGTGACTACAAAAAAAATCAATGCAATCACCAGGCACAAGGTGGCTGCAGTCATATTTTGTTCTCTAGTGGGACAGAACCATTAGATGCCATTAACCATTAGATATATTTTATTGACTTCACCTGTGTTTTGGATGTTGTGGCTGATTATCTTTAATTGATAAATGATGCTTTTTTGTTAGAACAAATGTTGAGTGCTAATATTTCCTAGTAAGAACAGCCTGTTTTTATAACATATAAATGAATGCAGCATTTTAGAACCATTTCCCACTACTGATCCATCAACAGCACCCCCCCACTCAATGTGCAATATCACTGATCACACTGCACCTCTCAATGCACCTGCTAGTTAGATGGCATGTATGTGTATGTATATAGATGTAAGCGTGTATGTGGAAATATGTATGTGCGTGTATGTTTGCAGGTGTATGTATAACTTGTACATAATCTTTCTTGTGTAAATGTAAATTTGTCTGTTATTGTGTAAATACTTACGCTATTGTGTACTTCACACACATGGAGAGATGCCAAACTGCCTTTCGTTGTGCTTGTAACAGTGACAATAAAAAAGCTATTCTATTCTATTCTATTCTATTCTATTCTATTCTAAAGGGGTAATCAGGAGGTAAGACTTTAGACAGATGTCATCCCTTTAAGTCACCTTGAACACAAAACAAATTACAAAAGAACAAGTTACATTTTTAAATCAGGGACAAGGCTGTAAACAAACGTGTTGTTCTAACTGGACACATACAGTAAATCACCACACAAATCAAGAAGAGCACTTGTGCACTCATTCTGGCTCCTGTTAGCAGGCAGTGGAAAGATAAAGATGCCTCAAGGCCATATCTATCTCTCTGATATCGGCACTTCAGGATCTTCTAATGGCATCACTATGCTTTCTGCGCATAACCTTAAGTGCAAAAATATCCTCAATATGTTTGCTTTTTAAGGATCTGAATGTTTTTGGCAGTCTGCACTACAGTGAGTTGAAAGCTTCAAGACACATTGTGAAACATATTATGCCACCAGATGGTAACAGAAACAATTCCTAGGACTATTTTGCCAGCATAAAGAGTATACCAAAACTGACATGAATCTCAGAGACTACTTAGCTTTTCTGAAAAACTCCTATCAGCTAATTAGGTTTTAAAAATCATAGAAATCAACCATAAATGTCCACATTCACCCAAATGTGTTTCACATCACAATGATGATATTTCACAGCAGTCGTCAAGTGAGTGATAGTGTTGCATGAAAACTACGACAACATAACTTCATTATGATTGTGATGAATTAATTAGCTTTACTCCTCAACATGAGCCAGCAGCTGGAGTGTGAAATAGACACAAACACATCTTAATCCTTATTTAATTTAAGCAGCATTTTCTTTCTTTCTTTTTTTCTTACGAGTGCTGGGTTTCCACATCTTTTTCCCCTCAAACACACACACGGTATCTATTGTTTTTGAAATTAGACACATGGCATTTCACGTGCAATGATTGCTTGGTGTGAGGGGAAGGGGGAAAAAAAGTGTAGAAGGACACAAAAGGACACTTTGGGCCTGGAGTGCTCTCTGGGAAAGTCTTTGAAGTCAGATATCTTTGTTAGAGAGAAGTGAAAGCTGCAAAAAAAAAAAAAAAGGTGGGACTTACAGAACTTATGTAAGTCTCCCAGATGGTACTGACTGCATTTGATCGATGACAGTGAGGCTATTCTGGAAAGAAAGTTGTGATTGAAGTTTCATCACAAATATTGCTTTGTTGTCAGACTAAAAAGAATATTTATTACAAGCACAAGGTTGAATGTATGTTTTAATATTTTGATATCTGGAAATCTCTTTACAAGGACATCTGCATATGTATTTTCACAAATCCACAAATACATGCAGATGCATACACAGTGTCAACCTGAGGATTTCTGATGCTAGGCCTAACTTAAAAACACCAAAAAAAGAGAGTGAAAGAAAATAAAAAGAACAGCTTCACACATTTTCTGTTAAAACAATGTTCACCCAACCATAGAAGCCGGACAGCAGGAGCTCCTTGTAACACCCCTTCGGCTTTGTCTTTTTCACCCCGCATTCTCATTCATCTCACCTTGTTTATTTTTCCACTAGTTCTGAGGGTAATGGAAACAGGCAGGAGAGCCAATTGTAGACGATCCCAATGAAATTACCCCTGGAGAACAAGGCACGCATCAGTTCCCAAGCCGACTAGGTCTCGGTATTGATAGCCCCAAGATGAAACTGCTTCCCAATTAAACTCACTCATGTGTTTAAACAAAAAACAAAAAAAACAAAACGTGAACTAATACCGTCCCTTTTTTGACAGACCCGCATGGGCCAGAGGGGGGCAAATGGCAATTTCACCCAGTGCACTTTTTTCTTTCTCTTTCCTTGTCTAGTTTTACTCAGAGGCTTGCGGTGAATAATTGACTTTTTGGCATCGGTTAACAAACAGTAAGCCTGACTGCGAGAAGCGAGTTTCAGAGGACAGAAACAAAGACGCCCTGAACAAAATTTGTAATGTGTATTAATGATGCAATTAAAGCAGCAATGACTGACGAAAAAATTGCCTCTTTGTAAAAGCAGTTTTCACTGCATTAAATATGTGTAACTCTTCCTCTGCTAAAACGTATTCCAACTTTCTCACACACATTTTTCAACATGTCTCAAAGTGACTAAAAATGAAAACACATATTTCTTTTTGTTGGAATAATTTGATAGTGACGCATCTTCCAAACATAAGTTATTACAATCAGCTGTCATCTCAGATCCAACCCTTGTGAGAAATTACTCAAATTAGTTTAACTTTGTTTATATAGCAGTGATGAATTCACAGAGCTCAACGAAATATGAAATAAATACTGTGCCATCTACAAGTATTTGTGTAAGGAATAATTACATTGATTTTTTTTTTTCTGAAGACATTGAAGGACTTGTTACTAAAATCTATGACTATAATGTCATAGGGAGGCCATCCAATACATAACAAAAACACATTTTTTAATCAATGTAAAGAAGCCACTGGTAGTATAAGTTTAAAATAACCCGTATAATAACAGACTGTCAGTACAGCTTTTTTTTCTTTTAAATTAAATAAACATAATTAACCCATATAACATCTGCAGAAAATGTGTACACCCATAAGAATTAATAGGGTAGGCAGCATGTATGACCATTTCTATTAAAGCAGACATTTTAGCAGTTTTAGCAGTATGTTAACACAGTACTACAATCTTCTGAGGAATGGAGGTCCCAGCAAATTCATCCAAGTGTCTGACCAAGCAATGTTCAGAGAAACTGCAAAACTCTACAGGTCGCAGTTAGCGTGTTAACTGTTCAGATCGTGATGGCATATTAGAAAAAGACTGAACAATGGCTTGTCTGGAAGGGATGCCAAGAAAGCACCTTTTTTCTCTAACAGCATGGCTTAGGTTTGCAAAGTGGCATCTGAAGAAACCATAAGACTTCTGGAACAATGTACTTGGACAGATGAGAGAAACGTGCATATGTCTGCCCATAACGCACAGATCCATGTTTGGCAAAAACTAAACACAGCATATCAGAAATCATACCTCATAACAACGGCCCAGAATGGAAGTGAAGGAGTTATGATTTGACGTTGTATTGCAGCCAACAATGAGCCAACCATGAACTCCTCTGTAGTCAAAGAGTCAAATATGAAGCCATGTGTCTGACAGCTAAAGCTGAAATTTGGTCATGCAACAGGACAGTGATCCCCAGCAACAAATCTACAACAGCATGGCTGAAAGAAAAAAAAAATCAAGGCGTTGCAATGGCCTAGTCAGAGTCCAGACCTCAACCTGATTAAAATGCTTTGACAAGAACTTAAGAGAATTATGCATAAAACAAATTACAAAGAATTACAATAAACCTCAATGAATGTAAAGGAAAAACAACACAATAATGTGGGAGACTGATAAAGTCATACAGGAAACAACTGTTTCAACTCATTGCTGATAAAAGTGGTTCTGAAAGCCACTTAATCATGGAGTGTATTTAGTTCTCCAACAGGGTTCCACGACACTCATGACAAACCAATAGGTAAGCAGAAACCTGAAAAGGTGCCCCTGGCATCAAATGGCTGGACTATTGAGAGCACCTGCTTCAGTGCTCAGTGGGCATGAAATTGAATAGAACAGTAGTGACACAGGGTATCATCATGCATCCGTTTATTTTGCCAGAGTGTTTTCTGCGTGCTTCCATGATTTTGCAACTGTGAACAATGTTCCCCTGTGACAATGTGCCAGGGCACTGGTGTTTTGTTTTTGTTTCTGTTTGTAACCAAATTCATATGTGAAGGGAAAAATAAAAGAATTGCTTCACAGCACTCATTATCTGTGAATTTTCTGCTTTTGACCAGCTTGTTGATGAATACAAATAATCCAGGACTCGGCAATGGAAGCTTCAGGAATTAAAAAAATAAAAAGTTCTGTGAGTTGTATTGTGAGTAATACTGGGTTATACTGAGTAACCCACTGCCAGGTTCACAAAGCTCTAGGAGGTTTAATTCAACTAAAAGTTTCACTGTTTTGAGACATAATTCATTTCCCAACAATAGTCTTTCAACATTCTAATGCAAAAAATAGAGAAAATCTATAGTATAGTTAAAAAATATATGAGCTTCTGGGTGATACAATTTCAGCAAATCCTTAACTTCATGCTTCGTTTTGCATTTCAAATATCAGTGGCTTATCCAATTTCTGTGGTCTTTTATGTCTATCCAGAATTAATAGCCCAGAGGACCCCTCTATAAATGAGCGACCTCCTTATTAATAAAACAACAGTGCTGCTCCAGTGCTCAGGAACTGAGATGGCACTCAAATCTCACTCTTAAGCAACCTTGGAAGACTGTAAATATGAACATAACTATGAGCTAATTTATAAATTCATCACCTTTATTAAAGCTGCATTTTGGCTTTTTTCCCTTTTTTTGGAACTTGCACTGGAATATTCCCATGTCAATAATTACCGTATCCCACTGAAATTATAACCCATTTTCTAAAACCCTAATCCCTCAAAGAAACTTTCCAAACCTAGCTCAGTAACTAGCCATTGTAGCAAAGCACAGCAGGTTTCTGGGGTTTCTTTAATGAATTTGGGGGATTTTTCACTTTCAGAACTCTTCTATTTTACCCAAACTGCAATAATTTTAACCCTTACTCAAAAATGCATTTTTCTTTATTACACTAAAAGCAAAAATAGAGTTTTGAATTGAATATATGTAATGACAGTCTTGTTGAATAGCCATATTAGTCTGTTATGTTATGTTATGTTATGTTATGTTATGTTATGTTATGTTATGTTAAAAAAATGTTATGTTAATAGCTGTTCTGCAATACTTTCATACTAGCAGATCTAGCTGCCAGTACCTTAATGTAATGTACATTAATTGGCCAATTTATTAGGTCAGCCTAATGACCTTCTTGTTAACACAGATATCCCATCAGCCAATAACATGACAGGAACTCAATGCATTTAGCCATGTAGACATGACCAAGATGGCCTGCTGAAGTTCAAACTGAGCATCAGAATGGGTGGAAAGTGGGAATGGTATAAAAATAGACGATATACGGTGAGCAGCAGTCCTCTGAATGAAAATGCTTTATTGAAGTCAGAAATAAAAGGAGAAAAGTCTGACTCCTTCAAGCTGACAGTAAGGCAACAGTAACTCAAATTACCACTTGTTATAACCAAGATATACAGAAGAACATCTCTGAATGCAGGAGAAGTACACATCATATCAGCTAAGAACAAGAAACTGAGGCTACACTTTGCATAAGTTCATGCAGAAGACTAGGAAAATGTTGTCTGTTCTGTTGAGTCTGTGTTTTTGTTGTCATATTCAGATGGTAGGGTCAGAATTTAACATGAAAGCATAGCTCCTTCATGCCTTGTATCAGTGGTTCATTCTAGTGGTGTCGGTGTAATGGTGTGAGGGATATTTTCTTGGCATACTTTGGACCCCATACTACCAGTTGAGCATCGTTTAAATGCTACAGCCTTTTCATATACTGTATCATATCTATTGCTGCTGACCATGGGGGTCTCTTTATGACCAGATCAACTCAGACTGGTTCCTTGAGTGTGACAGTGGGCTCTCACTGTGCTCAAGTGGTTTATGCAACCAGTAGATCTTAATCCAATAGAAAACCTTTGGGATGTGGTGGAACAAGATTTGCATCATGGATGTGCAGCTGACAGATTTCCAACAACAGTGTGATGCTGTTTACCGTTCAATCCTGGCCATTGTTTTATATAGAAACCACACAGACTGAATAATGAGGTGTCCTTTATACTAATCTGGTGGCAGCAAATAGACATCTATGCAAATCAGTGACGACTGTAGAAAGCAAAGAGGTGACAAGCCTGAAAATGTTCCACTCTCCGACAAGTAGGTCACCAAACCACAACCTACAACGTTGTGGAGGGGGGGCATGATTCACATCACAGACAAAGGGAAGAAAAAAGCTGAAAAAAGGGACATACTGACAGCAGCTGCTGAGTCAAGTAATGGCTACAAGGGGACAGTCTAATTATAACACTGTAGACAGGCTCATGCTACTTCACAATGCATGTTTTTGTTGCAGCGAAGTGAGTCATATGACAATTTTTAGTGGCATTTTTTCTTTGAGGTCTTTGTCTAATTTGCTGTTTTGGTGACCGCAGAGAATTGGGCAGCAATGGGGAGAAAAAGAACAGCAGAAAAGAAGAAAACTCACAGAAATATGGAGATGACAAGTCTGAAGGAAGAGAAAGATTCCATGCACAAGTATAGATTTTAGACAGAAAGGAAAATGCATAAAGCAGAATTGAAATGCGACTTTTGACTGCCAGCCTAAAAACAAGGGCTCAGTAGGAGCACTTCCAGAGCTGACAGTGTTTTGAGTTATATTTCTTTAGTTGTTAAGAAACAGAGAAATATGAACATCAAGAGAGAAGAACCCTGTGCCAAGTGTGTGAACGTCTTACACTCAACAAGGGATATTGGGATGTCTGCCACAAGGGTGTTAGAAGGCTAGCAGCTTGGAGAGACAGAGTGAGGCACATGAATGAGCAATGCAACTGACATAACTCCAGTGCAACACAGCCTTCTGTGCTGCATTCTGCCCCAATCTCTGCTCGTTACATAACACTATATTACATCCAAATTCCCCAGAGTACAAATGAACCAAAATTGGCATACTTGGATTCAGTAACACTTTCTTATTTTTCCATTTTGATTTCATACCAAAATAGAACTCAGTCCTGAAAGGATGGGGCTGGCATTTTTATTTATTTATTTTATTGTCAAAGACTCTGTGGAAAAAGACAAAATGTTAGCTTGTTTCTCCTCTATGCTGCTTGTACCCCAAAGGCCATGAATTCCTTCTGAAACATATCATTTAAACATGTCAAATAAAAATTAAATAAATACAATATACTTTAGACTTTTATAATACCCTGTTTTTGTCAGGCATTGTATATATAAATATAACTGGATTCCCATCCATGTTGTCAACCTATTATTAGATGCCCAACCGAACATAGCAGCCCTGACTGTAGGTTTAATCAAATGCAGCTTTTTAATGTGTGACTTCTAAAGTAGAACTGGCCCTACATTCTAACAAACACCCACTACGGCATGTCTGAATGCAAGAGTGCTGTCCTTTAAAGCAGCGGTCCCCACGAACCGGTTTATGTCCGACAATATTTTCACGGACCGGGCTTTAAGGTGTCACGGTCACGTACCGGTCTGTGGCCAGGGGGTTGGGGACTGCTGCTTTAAAGACTGGTGGGAAAAATCAAGGTATAGCAACATAACAGCTGGTACAGTTACTTATGTAGAAACTCAATTCCAGAAATGTTAGGACTAAATTAACTAAATTATTGCAAATCTCATAAACCCATACTTTATTCAAAGCAAAACATAGAAAACAGAAACTGAGAAAATGTGCTATTTTAAGAAAAATATGAGCTTATTTGGAATTTGATGGGAGCAACGTGTCTAAAAAAAATTTGGGACAAGGCCATGTCTAGCATCCTTATGTTAACAAGAGTCCATAAATATCTGGGAACTGAGTTTCTGGACTTTTGGGAGAGAATAATTGTCCATTGTTCTTGTCTGGTGTAGGATTGTAGCTATTCAGTAATTCAGGGTCATCTTTATTTTATTTTTTCATGTCATCATGTGCTAAATGCTTTCAGCTAGTGAAAGATCTGGGCTGCAGGCAGGTCAGTTCAGTACCTGGACTCCTTACCCTGACGAGTCAAGTTGTTGTAATAGATTCAGTATGCTGTTTATCATTTTCTTCTCCTGAAAAAGAAAAAATGTAAATGAGCATATGTTGCTCTAAATCTGTACAGTATATAACTTTTAGCACTGATGGAGTCTTTCCAGATGTGCCAGCTTTCCATTCCATAGAAACTAACACACCGGCATACCATCAGTTGTGAAGACTTTTGAGGTAAATAGTGATAACAAGCCAGATGGTTCCTCCCCTCTTTGTCTGGAGGCTGTACTGTCTATGTTATCCAAATAATAATTTAAATGTTTAAGATTGACTACAGAACAGTTTTATACATTGCTTCAGTCCATTTTAAATGAGCTTTGGTCCAGAGAAGCCAGCAGTGTTTCTATATCATGTTCACATATGGCTTCTTCTTTGCATGATTGTGGTTTATTGTGGATTCGTAGATGGCAAGGTGAACTGTCTTCACAGACAGTGATTTCTGGTGTGTTCCCGAGCCCATGCAGTGATTTCCATGACTGAATCATGCCTGTTTTAATGCAGTTCCGCTTGAGGGCCCAAAATGAATGATCCTGTATTGATTTTAGGTCGTATCCCTCCCACACAGAGATTTCTCCAGATTCTTTTGATTGTTTTATGTACTGTGAGTGACGATATATTCAAAGTCTTCACAATTTTGCATTTAGAAAAAATATTCTGAAACTGTTACACAATTAGCTGTTTACTATGAACGCTTTAAACTGAGGTATACATCCACAATTTACAGTCTTTAAAGCATATTTAGGTTGTGTTGGAAAAAAAGGAAATTTGTCAAGTCCTATACTGATCTTTTTAGCTGCTGTGCAACCCTTTTAAATGCAGAGCACAGCATCAGTTGCCTGTCAACCAAACAACAAAACACAACAATAGAGCATCCCTCCTGGTCAAATCTAGCACCAACAAAAGAGGCGACAATAAGGTGACCGTGAGTCTGCCTAACCGTAAAAGGTGCCTCACTGCAACTTAATCATGACACTTTTTTGGCACAAAAAGTAGCTGGCACTTTTTAAAATCACATCATTCGCGCGGGTGTGTGTGCATTGACCTTTTCATTTCAAATATCCTAAATTGCACTTTCATCTGTAGAGTGAGTACAATCTATACCTGCAAACAAATGCATCTAAAAATCTACCATTTCAGACTCCTAAAATCCACTTGCTTTTACCTCGAGAATTTAGATTTAGGTACTTATTATTATAATTTTGAACAATTCTTAACAGATGTTCATTTGTGAATATTCGCTTATATTTTATGTGAATAGCCACTATGCTTCCAGTAACGAACTAATATTATTTTACTAGTTATTAGCTAATTTTATGAAATACCACATGAGTTTTAACATTTTGAAAAACATGGGGGAAAAAACGTTACGAGAAAGAAATTGAATTAAAAATGTTGTTACTGTAGGAAAGCTCCTGAAATAGCTTACTTCTGAGGACCAGACTGTTACTGATGAGATACAAGGTGAGGTGGCATGCTTTGAAAAACCAAGTACACAGTGAGGCCAAAAAAAAGACCTCAAGCAGGAAAACAAAAAACCCTCATGCAAATCTGTTCTCCCAAAGCACAACTAATGCATGCTCTACAACACCACAGCAGACAGGTAGAAGTGGGTCAGATAAACAGGTCAGGATAGATGAACAAGTGAAATTTGGGTTTGCTTTTACAACCTAATTAATACCTCCAAGGCTTGTCTGGACCCCCACCCCACCTCTTTTGGCTAGTTTGTGGGTTTAAAATCAGACTGACAAACAAAACAAGCCACTAGTGGCTAATCTGAGCAGTAGACGAAAGGCTTAGTCCCTCTTATAGACTAAAAGGGAAGCTATAGAGAGACAAATCAGAAATAAGAAGAAACAAACTGTGAGATAAAGATGCACTGAACAGCTTCTTGGGGTATGTACACAAATAATTAGTTTCTGGAACTGGTGAAAGAAATAATACAGTTTGTTTTCTATTTAGCCTTTAATATTTACAAATTCTTTATTTCTTATAAATAATATGCATCCACAGTTTGCCGGCCCTCTCTGAGTCTGGTTCTGCCGAAGGTTTCTTCCAGTTAAAAGGGAGTTCTTCCTTCCCACTGTCGCAAAGTCCTTGTTCATAGGGGCGTCATCTGATTGTTGGGGTTTTCTCTGTATTATTGCAGGGTCTTGGCCTTACAATATAAAGTTTCTTGAGACTGGTGTTGTTGTGATTTGGCGCAAAAAAAAAAAGAATTGAATTGACTTGACTTGTTATAGACTCATTAATAGTCTTGCTGCTTAGATATTCTTTACAGGCAGACACTCTTTTCCTTTATGCTCAAGTGCAGAGGGAAGTGTGAGCATGGACGGATTATGATGTCCATTGACACCCACAGAAGCATTGGTTAGGGACAAGCAGACATAGCAGGAATAAAAGCAGATTTATTTAAAAAAAAAAAATTTAAAAAGATAACCGATAAAGCGAGAAAAG